>VICI01003253.1:0-13793 GCA_019593645.1 Akabosia matsudoensis | reverse complement strand
ACTCTTCAGGCACCTGTTGTTGGTTTATGTTTCTCTCTCTTTCTTCTTTATTGATCAGACATTTTTAGCGGTTATTATCAAGACGTCAGAATGAACGGCACTTTTATAATATAGGCAGAACCAATGTAAACCATAACTGTTACAAGTAACTTAACCATTTCATTCTTTCCTTTATACAAAGCTCCCACAATGTTATTATATATGCCAGGAATGCAATATGCCAATAGCCCCTCGATTTAGCCTGTTTTACGCATATGTTTTGGCCAGTCTATCTTCTTTTATTTTTCGGTATTCGTTTGCGCCTAATTTTTCCTAAAAATATATGCTCTTTATCAAAAATGGCATACGATAATAATACAATACTAATTGCAATAAGATAATACATTGCAATAAGCTACGTTTCAATTAACTCATTGGTGAATCCTTCTTTTACACGCCCTGCGATTGCACATAATATAAGCTGGCTTTTATGTTACGTTTTCGTGCTTTGAGGTTTCGATTGTAAATCGTGGAATATATGCTTGCAAACTATTTGCACTTGACAGTAGTATTTGGCACGACAGTTCCATCCCCGAACAACCGCCATTCACAAAATAATATTAAAAACCAGTCTGGCTGATCGCTGGCGGTACCACTCTAGTCACTTGTAGGTACAAGCACATTCATTAATATGCACTCATTTTCAAAAACTCACAACTGGGATGAATTGTTACTTTTACCTTACATGCGTATTTTATGGTATGTGTGTGCGCAGATTGTAAATAACAGGCAAAGCAGTAATTTTTCATCGTATTCATGTTGTGGTCATGCCCAAAGATTCATGTGCAAAAATCAAGTCGTTTTCTCTTCAAATTCATTAAAACAGTATGGAAGAAGTATTAACACTAAGTCGATGTCAAATTCAAAATTCAAGGGCTCAAGTGATGATGAATAGTAATGTAGTGATTATTTCCCAGATTGGCACATAACACACCAGGGTGTCTCCAGCGGATACATTTAAAAAGAAAAAAAAATTCTCTTTGGCCGCCATAAAGCATTAAAAGCTTCCTTTTCTCTTCTAGAATCTTATGCAAAAGGAACATTACTTGGAATGAGAGTGATATGAATTTCAATAGCTTTATAAGAAAATAACAACCGACGAGGTTTGATTATTTTTATCACATCGTTTCCTTCGGCAAAAGATCAGCTATTGTNATCACATCGTTTCCTTCGGCAAAAGATCAGCTATTGTGTCAGAACTTTATGATTGTCCAAGTAAAGCCAGCAACCGTCATCACCAGCCAAGTAGAATGCAAATTTGTAAATGCAAACAAGTTCTTTCGTGTTACTATCTTGTTTTTATGCTTAAAGTAAAACATTGAGA
Source organism: Akabosia matsudoensis (assembly GCA_019593645.1). Classification (NCBI taxonomy): domain Eukaryota; kingdom Metazoa; phylum Arthropoda; class Collembola; order Entomobryomorpha; family Paronellidae; genus Akabosia; species Akabosia matsudoensis. The sequence continues at coordinate 12,430 of VICI01003253.1, read as the reverse complement.
ATATCTAGGTAATGGGCAAGGAGCAGCTTTTAACCTGCTTGAAAATATCTTGAAACAGGTTACGTCTTTTGCTATCAGCAGAAATTGGGATCTTCGTTGGGGGACATTGTTTAGGCATTATTTAGTTTGCCAAATGTTATCAACGATACAGTAGAACCATGTAATTTGAAATAGTTGAAAATTCTTTCACACATTTGGTTAACACGGCGTGGATTGTGATTATCCATCAACCGAGGTGGCATCAAAAATGATCTGGTGTCGCTAGAAGGCATGTAGAAAACCGAAAGTCCTTCATTTTGAACATTTTTTTACTCTATTTAAATGGACAATCGTCTCAATGGATTAGTCAGTCAAAATAGTTTTAAAATTGAGAAAACATGTAATAAAATGAATCAAGTTTAGCGAGCTCCGCATTCTGAGCATCAAGCTTTATTTGATTTTAGTGTGATCATACCTTTCGCACTACAAAGATCACAAATTGTTTCGAGAAGATCGTTTTATCATCTCATTTAGTTATACCAAGAGTGAAATCAGCAGAGACGGTGGACGGCTAGCTTGTTAGCTGGACAAAAAAAAAGTTTGTAGAAAAAAGTAAATGATTGACTTTGACTTGTTGAACCACTTAAACAACAGATGAAGCTTCGACATACCTTTGATAATCCAAGTTTTTATTTACAAACAGCACATCACACACCAGAGTGTCTGCTCTGGTTTAGCTGCATGGTGTTGTTGGGAGAAAAGTTAGCGATGAAGAAGAGAATGAAAACCACTCCTATCATCAATCACACTAGTATAACTAGTAGGTACATGAGATTTAATAGCTCAAGAAGGCAACTCGCAATAAGTTGCTCTGCAGTCAGTAGTAAATTTTTTTGTGTAAAAAGTTGAAACATTAAAAAGAGAATGCATTTAAGTAAGATTTTTTAAAAAGAGCAGCATCAATGTTTTTTCATGAGCGACATCACAACATTGTACTCGTAATTATTATATAGATGTATCGATTAGAACACAAGGAAAGACGGTGAATGGATTTTGAAAGTAGTAGTGACCATGTTGTGGTTTCGCTAACAAGTATGGCATTGATTCAAATTTTGATAGATGGGAACTTATGGCGACTGGGGAAAATGTAACATGTATACCTAAGCAGTCGACAATAAAAGTATTTAAAACGATGTCATATAGATATCTCTGCACCGAAAATGGGTGTTTTCATCTCTAGTAGGGACAGAGGGGATGGCTGTACACATCTATCCGTGTGTATTCCGTATACAATGTGGTCATGTTCAGACAAAAGTGTGTTTCGCCCAAATTCTTTCGTCAATTATTGATCAGTATGTGGTAAAGGTAAAGGATACACAAATACGGTCGACATGTACGCTGCAATGACCGTAGGAGGAAGGAACGCTTTCGATAATAAGTAGACTTGTACATGAAAATACGAAGATCAGACAAGGGATCTTTATTCTTTTTGGAATACTTACTTGGTCCAGCTGGTTTACTATATTCCAGGCGGTCACACCTCCACAGCCCACGTCGATAGTGATTAGATTATTACATTCCTAATAGGACTAATACTAGAGGGTGACCTGGACCTTGGAAATAAGACAATATGTTTATCACACAGGCTCTAGTAGTCTTTTTCCGTATTTTTCTTTTTGACTCCTGCTGCTGATAAACTAAAAAAAAATAGTGAACGTATCGCATCCAGACATCCCAAGTTGTTCCAGGTAGTGCTTCATCAACTTCATGGATGCTTATTAATGTCTGTCAATCATTTTTGATAAGGGAACATCATCGCGCTATCGCCATCATTTTCTACGTTGTAAGAAAATATCGAGCTTCTTGTTTCTTCTCGACATTTTCGTTGCATTGTGTAGATCCCATCTTTCTTTCAAAGATGAACATAAAATGAAAATGTTGAATGAAAGATAAAACAAAAACAAGTCTTCATCATCGTTTCAAAAGTACAACGAAACGTCGATTGCATCATATCACAAATGCCTATTTTATCAGAAGCTAGAAAGGAATCGATTTCCGACGGGTTGAACGATGTGTTTCGTTGCATCTCCTACACAGTGTAGTTGTCTCTTGAAAGACCTTCACTTCCAAACATTATGCATTTTCTGTTTTCTAACCAGCATCTACCATTCATAAGCAACTCTTAATTATAGTTTCATCTGCCAGAAAATCTCTTTACGAACTTATTGTGAGCATTTTAATCACATACACGACTTTTATCACCTTCTTAGCATTCTTTATACTAAGGCAGGGCATTTCAATCGATCACAAGACAATCTTTTCACCAGAAATGCTAATTGAATTCCAACTACAAAACAGACTGTACTGCACCTGACTCATAATTAAGTCGACAATGATAGAAAAAGCAGAATCATCATTGATAGAAAAGTGAATCAGTGTGATATAATACTGAAATCATAAGGTTTGTCGTATCAAGGTTCAGTCTATAACTAAATACTAGTTAATATGAAGTGTCATTTGTCTTCAAGATGGGAAATATCAGATTCTACAATGTAGATAAATTGAATTATACGAAGAAAGAGTACACTCATTAGCAGTCATAATTATTGATGCCAATTAAACAACATTGTTTTATTTTATTATTGTCTATGTGAATTACATACAACATATTATTTATATGTTTTGAAACATAATATTGCATAAAGCGACAAATAGTGTACAAAAAGACTGTACTTGCTTAATATTATCCAGTCTATTCATAGACAAGCTAAGGATTCAAGAGCCTTATATCTATGTAGGAGAAAGAAGAATCTCATACCTGTTTTTTAGACAAGTTACAATGTACCATACCATATACACCCTCTACCTTATTGTTATGCAGGCCAATATTTCCCCTTTTGTTTTATTATCAATGTATTATTATTAAGCTTCACATTATTCAATACCTTCAACTTGGAGCAAACAACAAGGTAATTATTTATCACAGCAGCATCACCACGTACTCACCGTCCATAATAATCAGTAATGAAGGAAAGAAGGTGTCTGAAAGGAAAAAAAAGACGGAAAATATTTCTTAGGTGGTATATGCTGTGATGATGATTAGTAGAAGCAGCAACAGCAGTCAGACGAGTAGCAAGCTATTATGCTTGCTTCTTAGCTCTCAATTTTAAAACAAGCTGGAACACACACTTTTAGCTTTCCTCTCTCGTTTAACAATCATGTAAGTAGCTTTTATGATTGGTAACATCATCCAGGAGATAATAATTTGTACCCCTGTAATTACAATTATCGTCTTTGTTACTTTTCCTCACCTGTCACCTGCTTGCATCCAAACGAGAGAAAAAAAACTGTCTACTGAGAAAGCTGAGACGATACCGATGAATGACCATAACACATGGTAGTATTTAGCTAACGGCACATCATGTCTGGGTCGAATATGGCTTAAGCAATGAAGCATCATCAAAAGTAGTCATTCCTATAAGAAAGGTTACCGTAATTTATACGGGAGAAAAACTTGTGCTTCCACAAAATGAAAATTGATGTCGTCGTTGACAGGTAATGAGATTGTTCATCGGGGATGTAATGGTTGGATTTTCGTGCTCTCACAAAGTCTCGCTTACTACCCTACTAGTTTCGTAAACGGGTAGTAAAAAAATGACTCAATGTTTCATTTGCATACATGATAATATGACAGTCATCATGGCCTGTGAACTGTTGTGTCTAACTGCTACTGCTTCTGTGAATTAGCGTGCAATTATCTATTTTTTGTGAAGACATCACCGTTGCAGGTACAGTATAGAACGGAAGAGCCAAGAGGTTTTCATGTTTTTAAGCATAAATAAACAACAAATTTACAAGTATAAATAGGGAATCCTATTAACTGTGACGCTTTGCTACTTTAGTTTCATCTCGTGTGTTCCTATCTATAATTACAGTGAAAACGTAAGTGTACTAAAGTTCGCCAAGGCTGTAGAAAAAGTCACTCAACCAGTGAGAAAAATTTTATGGCTTTTTTATAACCTAAGAAAACGTAGAAATTCAGTAAAACAAGTAATTTATGGTAAGTGGCAAGTCGACATACAGGGTGGGGTTTTTTACACAGGAGAAAAGTAAACAGTGGTAATGACGGTCACGTAAATATTATTGGTGTCATTGCAATATGCATCTCGTGTGTTTCTATCTCTGTTTTAGGATTCGATTGCATTGCATTCTAAGGTCATCCTGCACGGCCTGCCTTAAATTATTTTGGAGATTGGGGTTTGAGTTCAGAGAATTTGTAGACATTTTACATTTCGTAATATATTCAGATTATGTCGGTAGCAGCATAAAGGACCTGACTAAGTGTGATTTACAGTACTTCATAATCTTCGCATTACATGACTTCACCAAATTTGTACACATGTGGCAGACTATAATTTCCATGATCATTAGTGGAGCAGAAGAAAGCGATGAAGAAGCTAGAATGACAAAATTAGAAGTATAGTATGAGAAGAATGATGATAATGGGGCTGATCGTTAAGATAACATATGTCCAACAAACACTTTTAGGTATTGTGCGACATGACATATCCACTCATACAATCGCGGAAAGAAAGAAAGGCGCATATCCGTTGAGCGTTATAAAGCAGCATTATGTCCTTATGTTTTCCTGTATCCAGTACAAAAATAAAGGAGAGGATGCCTTCTTGATGTCATATCCAATTCACATGAAACCCATGCACGTCAAATATGAAATTACGCTTTGATGATAATTATGATTACCTCGAACGTTGTTTCTGGTGGAAGATGCTCCCTCGGGAAAATTCTGTGTTTTTTATGAACATGATCCTCAAACAGTATCATCGCTGTCGTGCGCATCCCCCGCGAGTACCTCTTCTGTCATTGTAATCTGTCATTTACCTCAATTACTCAACCCCATTTTTACTTTCTTCATGCTAGCGCCTTCTTCGACACTGCCGTCTCCTCTGTAATACGATCCGGTTACGCCAACGTCGAGAATCTTTTGGTGTCGTCGAGTTTTCTTGTGGGAACACGGTATCATCCAAATATTCTTCTTCTTCTTCACACTTTCAGTATTATAACACATGTTGCATGTCATACTTAAAACTGGACTGTTTCATCCTCGTCATGAGTTGACTTTGTTAGTTGCGCTTGTATATTTACTTTCTAGAAGAATGATTTACAACTCAAAATTATTATAGAGGGGAATCGCACTGTGAATCTTTTTTTAAAAGGGTTTTCTCCATCTCTAACAACTCCAGTAAAATGTTTTGAACACACACCTGTATGTCGCAGGCATATGAAGCAAGAAATGTACGTAAATGTGGCTTGATTACAGGCTTTGCCTCAGTGACCATAATTGTAATTCACAAATCCAAATCTAATCTGTATTGTTGTTGTTATTTACCCATTCTGTACTATTGTACCTGTTGTTCTTGTCTCTTTCTTCGTCACTCTGTTGTTCCCCTTGATGACGAGATGAATGAAAACAAAAAAGTGTATGAGGAAAGAAATAAAAGGGATTATTTCCGTGACTCTATTCCACCTCCACACGTAGCGTTCTTCATTTTCATTCCTGAGTAGCCATTTATCATTCCGAAAACAAGCTATGGTTCCCTGAAAAGTGCTGCTATGACTGATGTAATTTGACTTCCCCTACATTTTTGGTTTAGTCACGGACGAAATAGAATCTTTGGAGCGTCATTATAATTCGTAATTTCTTGGCTTCTGGAAAAGAGAATACTTTGAATATTTTTAGTCATTATATGGTACCAAAAAAAATACTTCCACCACTTACTCCATTACTCACTTGGGTGCCTAGGTATATAATAGCTGTAAGTGCTACAGTTAGTAACAATGTTTTCACGAATACGTGAGAATTGGCGTCTATCACGAGAAAAAAAAATTGTCTGCCCCAAAAGCACAAAAACCGTACAGACATGTTTTGAAGGATGTGGTGTTGACGGTTAGGGTCGCAATTATTTCTACTTTTTCCATATTTTTTTGCGAATTCGCTGGTGGCATTGCATGATATTTCCACACTACATACTACATAATTCACCAAGAACCGCGCGATCGTTTGCATGGGTGCATAAAGACTATGAACTAGCTACCCACTTAGCTTTCAGCAATGACTTCGTGCAAGATAATGATATCCCTATACATCGCTCCAGCTTTGCTCATGGGCAAAAAAAAAATCCGTTTTGCTGTTCTTCTCATCTGCACAAATAACCGGTGACGAGGGATGTTGCAAAGGAAGCAATTTTCAAACTTTTTTTATGCAGTCAAGCTCCACGATGATTAACAAGAGATAATTTGTGTTTTGCGAAAACACGAATAAAAAGGTCTTGTAAGTCACGAAACGACAGTTGCTTCGTCAAAACCCTTAAAGAAATGAGTAAAACGTGTGGCTTTTATGCTGTAGAAATGTTTTAGATGATATGCTGTGCACTATTTCTGTGAAATTTTTTTCTAACATGTCCGCATGCATGTCGTAATTCCGTCAATTGGCCAAAAATTTCCCTCCTCAAAAAAAGTAACGACCCTATACCAAGAGCCACTTATTAGTAAAATATTATGCCACCAATGTAGCAAAATCTTGAAACAGTAGTGCTTTCACCACATTATGGTTATCTAGTATAGTTACTCATCCAAATAATATAGCAGGAAGAGAACAAGGGTCAGTGGTTCTAACACATTTCATCTCTCTAATTGCTATTAAGGTTATCGCTTAAATATTACGTGTCATCTTGATCTCAGAATCGATACTAACTCATATAAAACAATAGCCTCTAAACAAGCCCCATCGCTTTTGATTGAGATAATGTTATTCTTTCTGTAACGACATTTCTTTGAGACTTATAAAACCTTAATTTGCTGATATGTAACCAATAACGCAATGGTTTATGAAACTTTCTACACCAACACCACATCTTGAAGGTTGTACCTTCAATCTTTTATGTTGATCTATCATCATGACATACCTTCTAGTTCAAGTTATAAAAAAGAACAACTACGAACGATATTACCCCCTGGCAATCAAATACCAAACAAAAACACGGTATTTACGCTTTTACGTAGAAAAAATGTTCATGATGTTAAGCAACACGCTTTAAACCTACATTTTAAGCGTATGCAGTCGTCTATGCAAGTGTTCTGTCTGTACTGTTTTGTCCGTAAGTTAGACCAATTGCTCTGCAGACGAAACCCTTATGATAAAATATGATAAGCAAAACCAAGGAACTTGACGTCAATAAGTTAAGGATATCGACAATAATTTCTATTAAATTCGTAAAAAGGATGAAACCTCCTAAATTCTTTTTTTGGGGAGTTAGGGTTTGTTTGCCCACATAATTCAGAAAAGTTCTACTAAAGATTAGCACTGGCAACGCTGTGTATCTTATTTTGATCTACTCCATCTCCCTTTAGGCTGTTCAACACACAAAATACTTCTACACGAAGTCGGATTTTTGTTTACTAATAAATTTTAATCCCGTTGTAGTGCATTTTAGAGTAGATGTATTTTTATGATAAACTATGTTGTACGATGGCGTGTTTGTGATACTGCTAAACCCAATAACTCGTCATCGTAAACAACCTAGGTTTTCGCATCAAGGAGATGCGATACAAGACCGTAGTACATGTTTGTTTTTTCGACAGAAGAAAGCCGAAAGCTGGTTCATGTGATGCTGAAAGAAATCACATAAAGTGTATTTAAAAAACTATTGTTTTACCACCTTACTCATATTTTCCTCATTATATACTTTTCGAGACTCGTTTTGACTTACGACAAGAGCGAGAGACGGCCAACACTTGGTACAAGTCTTCTCTAATCTACTAAATTACCTGCCTAATAGGAAAGTATGGAACGTAATTGTAAAGTGTGTCTGTACATTGTAAAGTTCATAGAAAACGCAATGCGCCATGCACTCACTCTTCGGTTTTTCACATAATATAATCAAATCAGCAAACTCATAAAATAAACTTTGATAATTCTCATAATCATCATCAACGTCATTATCATCCTCACTGAATGCATTATAAGGCTTGTTCGACGGGCAACTTGAGTATAAAATAAACCCAAAATAACATTTTTTTCAGGCATAGATGCAATTTCCTGCATTAAACTGGCCGAGGAGACGAGTAAGTAGTAAAACCTGACTTTGTAAATGGCGTTTTTCTTCGGATCAAGAAAAGCTTGCTATCTTTCTGCTAGAACACAAAAAAAACTCATGTGATGTTGCAATAATCACAAATCGCGTGGAAATTGTTGGTTCTAAAACCGCAATACTAGTGAAGTAGCGACAGTAATCTTGGCAAGGAAATGACGTTGCCAAACATGGCCAAAGCTAGTAACCTTAGCCTAATGAATATTCTTTCATAAAACCCATGTTCTTTTATACTGTTCCTTATGTTTTGTGCTACGAGAAGGGTGTAAAAACAGTTTACTTACTGATGTCAACCTGTTTCAGAGATTATCTGTTAGTACTATTAAGAAATTGACAGTTTTTAATACACGATGAAAATTTCAAGAGTGGAATATAATTAAAGTATTGAAGAAAAAAACGCTTCCGGATTTTTTTTAAAGAGCTGACACCCTCTTGTTAAGAGAAACAAGCGTGTCATTTCCGCTACCCAAACGGAGGAAGGTTTGTCTAGTATAATCTAGGAGGATATATATATATATTAGCACACATATTGACTTGTGTTATCGCGATAAAAATTGCTGTTATTTTTCTTCATTTGACATTATTTAACAAGCGTTGCAAAAGACGATACCACCTGTGGTGGTCTTTTTACAGAACTCGAAGGAAAGATAAACCATCTTCACTTTCTTATCATGATGTATTTTTACAAGCATAAACAATCTTTATCTTCTATTAACGTAGGAAATGCAGCCTTTCATGATTGGGGATTTGCGCACGAGTTTACGAGTATTACCTTGTGTCGTAAACTGTTTTATTGCGAAATTACGTAAAATCGAAAGTTAAAGAATTACTTGGGAAGCATGAGATTTAGGGATATACCCAAAACGAATACACATTAGGCACACTTGAATCATATTTGTTAAAGCTATTTTAATTCGCGCTAACAGCAAGCATTTGAACATACTCTGTTCCAGCTTTTGAGCATAAAACAGAAATTATTTATTTTAAAATTCATTTCATTGCCATATTGTAGTTACCAGCTAAGGACACCCGATCTCCATATCATAAAAATAAATGAAGTTTTCAAACACAAATATGATCGTCCGAAGATTTTTTGGTTTTGGTAATACAGTTTTGCTATGTTTTGCTATTAATTTGATGATATATACGTATATTCATTTTATACTACAACAAAAGCAATACATCATATTTCTACCACGATTGTGTAATAGCTTAGTGATGATCGTATAGTGAAAAGTGGTGTAGAAGCGTCCCTATGTCCAAAAATAAATGCTAATTAATCCTGGCGTCCTTTCTCTTCGCACATATTTATCTTTTCCTTCGTGTTCGCTACTCCGTTTATTCCGCTCACTCCAATCTTTTACTGGCCAGCCTTCGTTTTTACACCTTCCGGCAACAATAAAAGCAACGGATCTCTCAATAATGGTAGCAGCCACGAATACGGTTGGGTACGTTTTACTTAGTAATTCAATAACCGTTATGACACGACGACAACTCTCGTCTAGCTATAGAGATCCCTTCTTTCTCCCTATTTTGAAGTTGCCGAACGAGTGGTTGGAAAGGATGAAAGTTGTTTTTCAAATTTTTATGGTCTATTGCAAAGTTGGTGTTAACCGGAGGCTGAGGGAGTAGAATTATTGTATTCATGGCTGATGTATAGAAAAGGCTCTTTTCGTGTGGGTGACTTATGGTATGTTAAATGGTTACATGAAAAATCACTACATGGATTCAATACAGATATGATAATCATTATAGAATGATGGGCTCCATTACAATACTCTTGTAAATGGTTGTATCTTTTATAGACATTACTACTACCGAGTAGGTTGCCTGATGCCGGTATACATAGCGTATGGTTTGAATTCATCCTGTAATTATGCAGGCGCAAGTTATTGTTACGGGACAGGGTTGATGATTAACGGCCTGTAGACTTGTGTTGTAGGTCAATTGGCTTTGAAACTTGGTTCAGCATGTATGTGTAATACAAATTGGTGTATGATGAACATATACTTCAACTTTCGAGAAGCACAAGAAAATCTGTAAAAATGGGTGACGTGTGGCAAAACTGACTAAACCTGAATCTAAATCTAGCATACAATCTGGTACGAATACATAATAGTGCGGGAAACATTTAGGATCAAACTTTAATCATACCCTTGTTTTTAAACTGAATATTAAATAACACTACTTGTCATCTTTCCGATACTTACTCAGTTAATGCATATTTTTGTTTCGATTGAATGTCATGGCTAGAGCAGGCTGCTGCACCATTCGATGTTTGGCCGATACTCGTCCTGTTGTTGCTCCCTATTCGGATTTACAAACAAAAATCATCTATTCTAAAATTAGATACACTCGCACTTTTTCAAATTGTTATGTTATACACTTTTAATGAAGATGAGTCGGTGGACTGCTGTGTTTCATCATCAAAGAAGGCAACTCATTCAGCAACCAGAGGCAAAATGTGATAATAACAATTGGCACGCTGCGCTGACTTCATCAGTCCGGCCATCTTCGTAAAACGAAGCAAGCGACATTAGCATACCTCTCCTATAACTTGTCCATCTATCTTGGTCGTCCTCAAGTCCCAATGATTTTACGATCTTCATTATGACGAAAAGCAATTGGGATGACAATGTCCACCATTTCGACGCGTTCGAAGATGACTTAATGTAAAGTTTTACGGGATGATGAGCCCCGATGACCAAGACGTTCAGTGGAACTGCCGTGGAGAAAGAGTTAATCACGTGGAAGAATCAGTCAGTCACAGTTTGGGGCTTCCTTTTTCCTTAATCATTATTGCTCAACAATCTCATCGCCAGCAGTCCGATGTTTAAGTGCATACCACGCCAAAGAGTCCACCCTTTTCAATTCCAAACTATCCATGCCAAGTCTCTTCTCTCTATGAATGATCATAGCCGAGTAATCAGCCAGAAGGAGAGCCCATTGTGCAAAGGTGCTGATGAAACAACAGCAAATGAGATACGCAGACGAAACACGACAAATTGCCTTTTCTCACTTTTTATTACCTTTCCCAGTTTGTGTTCTCGCCATCTTCATTTGTACGCTGACGACTTTCGTCGCGAGTTACGAGCCTGGTTGCATTGCTAACTAATTTATTGTCATATAATGTTGAGTGTGCGTGCATACAATCATCCAATACATAGCGCAATTTATCATCAGCACAACGCAGAACCCACATCTGTTCGATTTCAGACATGATTTGTGGAGAAATAAAAAGGAAATATGGTAATAGAAATATAGCTTTAGTATCAAAATAGCAGTAAAACTCATGAGGGTACAAGCAAAAATGCAAATTGCTAGCTTCGATGTACGAAGGACTCGGTTATTTTCAGATTTTAGCTGTATAGGCAATTACTTTCTTTTATTACACATGTTTTGAACAAAACGATTTGAGCCTGAGGTGCTTCAAAAAGAAACTGTCATCCTCAGCATAAACCCTTGTAATTTTAATTACACCTCTGTAATTAATTCTTCTATTGATAAAATTTGGAAACAAAAAACACCTGCATTACCTATTCATGGTGTAATAAAAATGATGAATGATTTTTGTTTGCATTGGCTCAACTGAGTACTACTACCAAATGAATCATGGTCTAGTACATGCTTCCAACTTTTATCTTTGATTACATTTCGATTGATTGCAGTTTTGAGTTTGAAAAATTAAGCCGTGGAACTTGCTGATCTATCCAATATTGACAACAATATTTTATGTGGGCATTTAAGGATGCCCAGTCTGTGCATGATTTATGATGTAGAATTCTACTGTGTGGTAGGTTTGGAAAAAGAACCTGTAGACTGGGCTACATTAGAATGCACAGAAGCAGGACTATTTTTGTACGCTGCAACATGCAAGGATTAATGAAAATTAATACGTTTTTCTTGTAATTTGTTTACTACACAAGTTTTCCATCAGGTTTCAGTTTTTCCTGCAGTAGGCCAGTATAACGCCTGGCACTATTAGCAGTGCGTGTGATACCGTCTTTCGGCGAGTTTGACAAAGATTTATTTTCAATTCTTCCACCTAATAATGGAATGGTGGACACTCTAAACGCGGACTGGTAGCACTAGCTTGTAGCTGTACCACCAACCCGTCACCAGTACCATTTCTATTTTCATGTCAAGACGAAAATAGACAATGAAATTGAAAAAAAAAAAAAATTAAAAGTAACTCGGGTTGGAGAATAGGAATAATGTTGAATCAGCGTATCAGTTGAAGAGAAATAAAAAGAAACGGAGCAAAAAATAACAAAGAGGTAGCA
>VICI01003252.1:0-13793 GCA_019593645.1 Akabosia matsudoensis | reverse complement strand
TAATTCCATTTTCCATGTTGTACTGAATTATATAAGCTAACAAGGCGGCTAAAATGCAATATGTAAAATATACTTGCAAGATTAAAAAAGAATATACTGCTGCTGATTACTTGGTGGATGTTATTACATCAAATTCAATTCCTGGATATTTTCAGTATTTCACCATGTGGTTTTGCGAAGTTATAGGTTTTAATTTTAATGTTTTTTATGACATTGTCATGACAATCGCACTTTTTACACGCAGATATTTACTTTTAATCGAATCCTCTTCTGATTATTTTATGCCAAGAAACTTCAAATTTTTTTCAGGCGTCGATTGATAGTTTGTATTTGAAATTCAAAATTACAAATTAGGTGACGCCATTATGCCAAGTCTACAAAACTTAACTTCACAACCGATTTTACAACATAAAATGACACATCTTTCGTAGTGATTCGATGCACCATTAAAGATTACCAAATGGCTGACTTATGTTGAACACTTTATGAATTCTTAAATTCGAGACATTGAAGATAAAAGAATTTTTACGGTATACAACCAAGGAATTCTTTAGCGCAATACTCTCAGGTTCCTATTTTATTGTTCTTAATTTCTTTTTTGGTTGCATTTGTATTAACTGGTTGATTCTTCGTTTCTTTTGGTGCATTTGAATTATTAGCTTTCTCAAAGTCCGTTTTATACATGCCTCTATAGGATTGTTGCAGGCTAGTCATTTTCTTATCCGGCTCGCCGTCCCCGAAACCTTTGGAACCCCTCGTACCCGCAAGTCCACAGACAAAAGTTTTGGCGAACCCGAACTTATATTGCGAAAGTCGCTGTAACGCTTCTAGCGATCGTAACTTGGCTTCCCCAGCTTCTATGCCATCTTGATACGAGCATTGACAACCTTTAAAATACCTATTCCAAGGAGGACGGTTCAGAAGTGGTGCATACTTGTCACACATTGGGTGGTTGCGATAGAACCGCATGCGACTTCGTTGAGGACACGAAGGATCTCGATATGCATCCCTGTATTCACTTACCATACAAGCGGCGTCATCAGGAGCACAGTTACAGTAGTCTATGATAAAAGGAGTGAATCACTTTGGCGGGACCATAGTAACTGGTTAAAATAGTTTCGGTTTACCTTCGTCCGGGTCCCGTCGAAGTGTTCTGAACTGTCTCACGCACTTTTCCCCTGTAAAATCATTGTCCCATGGAATGATTGGTAAGCTGTTTCTTTTCCGTGGTCTTACCGGCTGAGGTTTGTCGCTGGTTGCTTTTGGAGGTATATCTTTACTTCTGGATTTTTTTTCAAAGTTTTTTGGTGTTACAGATACACTTTTCCCCTTCGTTCCTGCCCTGTGTGCTCCTTGAGTGTTTGATTTTGTCGACGTAGGTTTGACTGGGGGTGGTGGGTTATGTTTTGTCGGTTTAGGTTTCGCTGGCGGCTTCGATTTTGATGGCTCACGTTTCGTTGGTTGATTAGATTTTGGAGACTGAGGCTTTGTAGCAGCGTGGGACCCGGACGGTTGAAGCGTTTTTACGCTTTTATTTGCAGCCGATGTTGCAGGTGGCCGGGTTTCGAAATAAGGTGCTCGGGCTGAGGCTTCCCGAGTGATTGAATAAGACATGTGAACAGTTGGATCATTGTACTTTATGCTTAACTTTTTCGATCTACGACGGTGATCATGGAATTGTGCGGATTCTAAAACTCCTTCTTGAGCAGGGTTATCAACAGATTCTGAGACGGATAGTGACTGCAAGTCCTCTTCGTCCGAGTTCGCCTCTTCTTCTAGGAATGTACTAGGAATATAGTTTGGGACATCATTGCCACTTGAACCGCCAGTACCAAACGGAAACAGCTCCAAGCTTAGTCGTTGATATCCCTGGGGCACTTCCTGCTTGGTTTCTCCAGGAACATATCTAGGAATGTAATTTACACTCCAATCTGGTGAAAGTACAATTGGGGATGATATTGAGGATAAGTTCATCGTATCCACTTCCCCCTGCGCTAAATCTTGCAGGTCAGTATTACTAGAATTATCCGCTGCAGAGAAAGAAGACTTGTTGCGATCTTTAAAAATAATTTCATTGAGCGCATTGTAAAGTCTTGCTTCTGTGATATCGATTTCGGCTTCTTCGTGAATTGTATTTGCGGACATATTATCAGAAATTCTTGATTCGCGGTTAGAAGAATGTACTTCTGTGTCCTTGCTTACAGACTTAGATCGTTTAAAGCTTGTGCCAGACTTTTCGTTGAGGTCACGAATAGAATTATCGGGTTCTGACTGAAACGGCAAGTTATTGGGTTTCGCAGTCATCCTATCTTCGCTTCCGCCCGTGTCTGCATCGCGAGTCGGTCTGTCCGAAACGCCGACCGGCTCAACCATTGACGGTACGCTATCAACCCTGCGTGTCTCCAGATCTTCTTGGTGTAAGTACCCTTCAGTTGTGAAGTTTTCGGTATCATTAACATAAACCTCTGATTCTTTGCTGTGTTCATTGATTTCCTGGACTGCTCGGTGTGCGACCGAGTTTTCGCTTGCAACCGCGAGCTCTTTGTTGAAAAACAATGTCTGAATATCGCTAGGTTTCTCCTCCGCCATATCTGGTTTTGACAAAACTTTCAGGGAAGTAGAATCTACGGGATGGACGGGTTCGAAGGGAGTGTTGGAATCCACAGCTCCATACGAAACTTTCGCTGACGCTTCATCCGTCGTGTTTATCGACAAGGGTGTGCCATATTCCGTGCGAATGACAAAGCTGGAGGGAGATGCGAAAAGAGTTTCCCCTTGGCCTAGCTGGTCATCGCTGTGGACTCGGTTATCCGCAGGATTTTCGAACTTCAACAACTGCTGGTTATTTGCACCATGAGCTTCCAATGTAGGCCAGTTCCGAGCTGGAATGATCACCTCTAAATTCTTCTCCGGATTCTTTTCATGACCAAACTCGTGGGGAATATTTTGAAGTATTTTACTATCCGCTAGCCCCAGTCCAACTGTTGGATTTGAAGATTCGTACAAGTTACGCATATCCAATTCAACCCCCAACCTGAAGTGAGACTGAAATCTGCAACAAACAAAAATTCATCGAATTAAAGTGGAAATTGGATAAACAACGGTATGGTTATGTCATTTCCAATCTTTCAGACCTATTCAATGATATGTTAGAGAGCTGCTTTGGATTAGGTGGCGAAACCCCTTTATTAAAGAAATCTGAACTCATGATGCTGCTTCCTGAGTTTGCTTTGAGAAGATGTGCTTCTCTAGCAACACGATCCTGACCATTTTCCTGCATAAACTCGCCCTCATTACCTCTGAGCCATTTTCCACCTCCGTTCCTTTGCTCACTGGAATCAGCATCGTTAGTACTTATTATTCAGTTTTCCCTTCATCATGTGTATGTTCTTAGTTTTCGGTATTATGGTACCTGATAGCAGATTCATGCTGTGTTACATTTTGACAATGTTGTATAGGATGCTCCTGAATCGGTAGCTGGCTATCCAAGTGTTGATATTCGACAACTGGTCGCCTGCAATGTGGAGACGCTTCGCATCTAAGTTCTAAAGTCTCTGGAGGTTTGGGTGATTGTGATGCATCCATCGGGGTACACTTATGTACTTGAACCTGTAGCCGTTTGACATCCAAAGGTGTAATGCATATTGGGGCAGGACGGGCAATTGTCGCAGCAATGTCCTGTTGCCTTTCATCGTCGACCTTTTTAATTGTTAACGTATTACAGTTTCCACATATCATTTCTGCCATTGTCCCACTCTCGTAAATCTTTAATCGCAAACAACGGTGACAATTCGGACAGGCTTTTTGGGGATCAAAGCTCATGGGGAGTTGGTTTAATGGTTTACATATACATGCTAAAAAATATTACAAAAGAATATTATTTTAGTACTCTGATCTTTTTAATTTACATATACCTTAAAAATGTTCATGCTCTATAATTTTTATATTTTATGATAACTTATTATTCTTTTTTTTTAAATGGTTCAATTTGTTGTGAAGGTAACATATTTTCTTCGGGTACATACAACAGATTCGGTAACAGACAAATTGCAGTGGACAGCTTCATTCGGGGCCTGAAAAATATTCAAAATTGATCAGCTTGGCTGGGAGGAATCTGCTCTGGGGTTCCCCTCTCGTTCCTTTACTCAGAAATTGTTCTTGAAAGTATATAGCTATCCCATACGCATATTTACTCCACTATTATACTAATGTTCTATAAATAATTTACGTTCCCTGCTTCTGCCCTTGAAAAATAATTTTCAAAAATTTCATTTACAGCATAAAAGTATTGCGTATTGTATTAAAGTATTTAAACTATTTATGGAACGAATAATTATTTCAACATGATTTCAACACATTTAAAGTCCTGGTAGATTATAAGGTAAGTGCATTAAGCACCTGCACCATTAAAACAGAATCACGTAGCCGAGTTTTGGTTTATAAATTCACAATAATAATATAGAAAGCATAACATTCCGATGAGAAAGCATAACAAAAATTACCGATTAAACCCCATAAAACATGCTTGTTAAGATTCAAATTCATAAAGCATTTAACACATGCTCAATTTTGGGTACAAAGCTTTGACCATGATCTTCAAGATCCGACAAATGTGCCAGAGAAAGTGAAAGGGTCTATTTATCAAAATCAAAAGGAACCTAAGTTAGAGCATGCATGTGAAACCTGATTTACATCACATTGGACTGCTATTTATAGATTTGTCAATAAAACCATCATGACCTCCAGCCCTCTCACAGATCAAACAGGAACTTTTCCTCCAAGCCTTTGGAACGATCTTACATACTTCGACAGTATATATTAAAGGGAGATTTTACTCAGACAGCATAGTCATCCTCCGAAAACTTAACAGCGAAGTAGATTCTTGTCGCGAACTAATCGTCTTTTCAAGACTTCTTTTGAGTACCATGAATCCGGTAAGTTCCTAATTTATAGCTTCGTGTTAGACATTTTGCGCTAATTACATTAATTTATCTATTTTACGATGTTTCTTCCGCAGTTCATTGCCATCTGCTTTTTGGCTGTGACTGTCAGCGCTGCCCCTCAGAATTATGGTGGAAGGAATGTCGAATCGTCCTCATACGGTGGAGGGCATCATTACAATTCTCAACCAGCGTCATCACAAAGCTACTCCGGTCCAGGACACACCTATGCGAGTCAACCAGTGGTTTATCAAGCCCCAACCATAACATTCACACCCCCGAAGATCACCTACTCGGAACCTTCAATTACCTATTCTAGTCCTAGTCATGTTCCAGCAGCCTCTCCATCACATTCCAGCTATGGATCAACTGGATCCTCATATGGAGGATCTTCAACCAGATATAATCAGCAGCCAGTAACAATGGGCTACCAACCAGCCAAAAGTAACTATGGCTCCAACAGTGGAGGATACAATAAAAGAAAGTGAAGTTTGCCTACTTATACTTAAATACAATTCGCAGATTGCACGAGGAATAAAATGTCTGAATTTTTGTCTACAAAATACACCTTTACGTTCATATTGTTTCCATGAAATTTAGTTCAAGCATAATCATCTTGCGGAACTAGAATGTCTGAATTTCCATGTCTTGCATTTCCTCCTTTATGAGGCTGGCTCTTGGGAATTGAAACTGCGCTTTATGCATAACAACAAAAACACATGGACGAGCCTTTTTAATCTGAGATTTTTTCTCTCATCATTTCTATTATCTAAAAAAATCTATTTTCGAAATTTGAAATGAAGTTTACATGCATTTTAATTAAACATGGTGTGGCTAGAAGCTGATGTAGTTTTCGTGACATCTCTACTATGTGCCTGAATTGAAATGTGTGATTTTTTCGTAATGTGATCCTCATGAACATTCAGAAAACCCATATAGCTGAATCTTGTTTAGTTTGCGTATGCTTATCTGACGCGCGTAAAATTCATACAGTTGTCACAGTTTGAAAGCTTCCTCACTACCTTTTCTTGTTACTATGCAATGAAGTTTTCCCAAAATAGCAGTCTCGCCCCATTTTTTTTAAGCATATTTTTTCATGCCATCGATAGCGATCGTTGGCTCCTTCACACTTTCCAAATCAAAACCATGAGTTGTAGGAATGTCTTGCCGTTGCTATTGAGGATATGTATGCTCCGTCAAATGGCCGGTCATTTAAGGTGCAGCAGAGTTCATTAAAAGTCAAACCAGAAAGTATCCTTCTCGCCAACAGATATTTGCAGTAGATTCTGGTAAAATCAAATGGCTTTTAAGGAATTGAATTTCCTCAAGCCAGGTATTGATCACATTGGTTTCTCCAGAAATCAGATTTATAATTTAAATACAATAAATAGTAGATTCAGAGGGCAATAACATCAGAAGCGTGTACGACATATGTCTTTAAATTCCCTCGAGGCATGCATTAGCCCTTGTTCGATCGCAACATCGGCACAAATTTGTGTGAATCACGGCAAAATGCACACCGCCCGTGAAGCATTTTTTTGTTTAAGGGCCTGGTTCGCCTCGTATGTAAAAATAGAAAATAAATTTAGAAGATCATGATCATCTTGTGATACCAAGTTGATGATGATGACCTTTAGACCAGTTATAGCCACTATGACATGACAAATATATAAACGACGTTTTCATTCCCTACATATAAGCCCTGAAACTTAAGCCTGCAAAATCATTCCATTCTATTGAACCGGAAAAGGATGTTCAACAGTTAAGACTTCGTAGTTTTTTGAAATCATGCATCAGGTAAGGGATTTTTAGAATTTGTAAAAGTATATTGTTTTTGCGTCGTGTTTCTTATCTTTTTTATCCCTGCATACAACAGTTCAACCTCATCTTTTTGTGCTGCATGGTAACTATGGCCATCGCTGTACCTCAAGGATATGGTGGCACTTACATAGGTCATGGAGATGGCCACTCACAAACTCCTTCTTCCCAGAGCTACACCGGACCAAGTCATCAATACGGAAGCCGTCCATCATCTTACAATCCCCCTGGGTTGACATTTAATCCTCCAAAAATCCAGTACAGTCCGCCAATGATTACATATTCAAGCCCATCTGTAGTCCCCATACCTAATCTGGGGTCTCACGAGTCGACCCACGGGTCATCATACAACGCTGGAGGTGGAACCAATCATTATATACGACAAGAATCTGTAGAAATACCAAGTTACCAACGTCCTAGTTCAAATTATGGTCAAGGAGGAGGAGACTATGGCGCTGGAATAAACAGTTACGGCAATTGATAAAAGTTCAGTCAAGAATTAGAATCTTGCGAATCTTGTCTCAGGATGCATAACTGTTAGTATTCAAAGAGGTAACTTCATGACTGTTCGGTTTCTTCACAGTATCAATTTCAGCCGATAATGAAATCAAACGTTTTGCAATAAAATCTTTTTTTAATTAATTTTCACTACACATTGTTCATGGCACAGTTTCTTGAAAATTCTATAAATTCTTGGTAAATGTTGTTTCCCATCTCTTCAGCGTCTCTCTGGGTCATGAAGATGCTAGCATCTGCCATCACCCCAAACTTGTAGACTCCATTGTAACTGTAACATAATGTCCCAGTGGCTGAAAGCCAGAATTTAAATGGCGATATCTTTTGATAAGCCCCAAATATGCATGTAATATATTTTGTATAGGTACCTGTGGTCTTGAAACTTACGATAAGGTTTACTAATGGATCCTCCAACAGTTGCGTCCACAATTGGGAATCCGCAAAAGTAACCGACGTCAACTGGTCCTGGAAAACTTGAATGCATGATTGTTGTTCCCAATGAGACATTGTCAATCTTTGGCATTAGAAATGTGGGAAGACTTCCAACTATTCTCAGGAGAAACATGCTGATCTCTGGCAATCCAAGTGCATATGCGTATCTAAACTGAAAATACTTTTTCTCTACCTCCTTGAGTAACCTGATCGGGTCATCATGTGACAAGTCAAACGAAATGATTCCTCCGGAACTACGTTGGCCAAGAGAAAGGTTTCAATGCCTTTTTGACAAACAAATTTCAACGCATTTCAATATCTGGACTTACAAATAGTTACGCAGTTTATCTGGATGATTGGCAACCGGAAGTGGAAAGGTCATATGCAATTTCTTCGCTGTTATTTTTCTTTCATCTATAAACTTCTTTAGAGCACGAATTACCAGTGTTGTTATCAGAGTAGTCATCGTGACACCGTGATAGTTTTTTATTGCTTTCAACTCGTCCAGTTTGATAAGTTGACATTCGTAAAATCTCATCACGTTTTTGAAGTTTGCACGAGACTGACGAGTCAACTCGTTATTATCATAGCTCATCATTTGGCCTATAAGTTCATACGTTCCCCTGAATAATATTAAAGCTGGTTTTAGCACCGTTTGTAATTTTGCAATTAGGCCTATTGGCTGTGCGTTATATCTTGCAGTAAGTTCCTCAAGTTTTGCTTGTCCTCCCAACGTAAATGGCCCGTTGTCTGCCAGTTTGCCAAATACACTCAGCACTGTAACCCCGTCAAACATGGCATGATGTAACCTCAGAATTATTGCTGATTTCACCGTTGGATTCTCTATGCTTGCAAAATTTTTTACAATAAACACTTGCCATGGCGACCTTTTAGGATCCAAGGGAGTTTTTCCAAATTTTGCAATAGCGTCTCGTATTTCGTCAAGTGTCACAACTTTATCTGGATCCTGCTCGTTAAAGTAGCTCACATGATTGTCAACTCTGAAGTTTTCAAGTCGTCTCCAAAATGTGTAGCCAAATTTGGTCACTATATTCTGTGTCAACTCAGGATATTGCTGGCCATAAGATTCCAGAAGATTTGATAGCCCATGAATCAAATGACGTCGGTCAATTTTGCCGACAACATGCAGAGCTATATTAATTGTGTAGGAATTTCCATATACGTCATGGGCTGCAAACCAGTTACTCATCGCACTAACAATTTTACCCAGCTTTGGGTCTAAACGCTTGGCTACTTTGGAAACAATCCATCGGTATGATAAAATAAAACCGTACAAGAGACACAACACTGGTAAAACTGAAATCGCAAGGATTGTTAACGCTATCCGAAAAACCGTGAATATTACCAGTCTCCCTTTTACTTTACCCATTTTAATGATTTCAGTAGGCAATGTGTTAAAATATCACATGTATTCTAAAGAAATTCTAGCTGAATTCAAGTCATTGAATCGACAAGGGATAAGCAGTTTGTTCCTCCTATGATGCACAAGTGCAAATAAAATCGCATGCAAAATCTACGCGAACCTGAATTATCTCACCTTAATCATGCTACATAAAATAAATAAGTTTGAAAATCCCAAAAATAAATGGTGTTATGATTTTGTACTATCAAATCTGAGCACTTAGAGCTTTAAATTGTTCGTAGGAAACAAATTCGCGTGTTGAGCGAGCCATACGGCAATGAGAATTTCACACAAACAAAAGTTACTAATTTTCGTATTTCTTGGCATAGAATAAGTATCTGTAAGTGAAGAGTATAGTGCAAATTCCGTTCTGTAGAAGGTTATACCTGACCTGTAGATGGAGGACAGGGACTCAGTGTTCCCGTTTAAATTGTCTTTTAAGAACTTGTATAGCAGCATTAATTATGTGGTTCTCTGGATTTAATTGGCTAGACGTATACTGCACGTTTGTATTGTATTCACTGTCATGTTCGGTATTTATAGCGGCTGCTGTTACCATCTTGAGTCAATTCCAAGTGCCTAGGCCAAGTAGTATAACAGCCAGGAACATATTTGTTGTAAGAAATTCAACTATTGCAGCGGATCATAGTGAAAAGTATAATGTGATCGCCCATCGTGGAGGTGGTGACAACATACTACCCGAAAATTCCCTTGAAGCTATAAGAAATTCGTGCGATAGAGGATTTAAAATGGTCGAATTTGATGTTCGCACAACAAAAGATTCGTATGCGGTTTTATTTCACGATGACACGTTGCTAAGAGTGCTAGGTATTGATCAAAAGATTTCGGAAGTCAATTGGACAGAATTGCAAGACATTCAATTTGTAGGTAAACAACGAATCCCAACGCTAAAACAAGCTGTTGCCCTTTGTATGGACCTCGGAATACGGTTTATAATTGACGTTAAAGACGACGATGAAAGATTGATCGGGGAGATCCTAGACATATTCATGTCATATGGAGAAAGGATTTACTCTATGGGCGTCATATCTTCCTTTAACTTCAGCGTAGTTTATAAGGTAAACAATCACGAAAGCTGTAATTTGTGAATTTTATTTTTTAATATAAACTTTCATTCGAAATGGCGAAGGTACGTGCACGGAATCCGAAAATTATTGGTGCGCTGGCTTGGAGACCATCACATTTCGCACTGCCCATAACCATGGATTTGAAAACTTCTTCAGCTGCTATTGCAGCTCTCGACAAGATATTTTCAGCGGTAATAACTCCAATCGTTTATCAAATTAATGACTTCTGTATGCTGCATGTCTACTGGTGGCTAATTGGATTGAGTGCGATTCTCGTGCACAAGGACGCCCTTAACATTGAACTCGTTAGCAAACTTCAATCCAGAGGTGTTTATGTATTTGCATGGACCGTAAATTGCCCTCTAGAAAAAGAATTCATTGCAAAAAAACTCGGTATTGGCTACCTGACTGATAAGTTGGATGTATCGTATTAAAATTTATTTACAAATCAAGTACATAAAAATATACATGGGTAACTCGGTATAAAATTGACTAAAATAAGTATTTTAAAAGCTACTATCTCCAGGAAACTTTTTCTAGACTCCATTCTTGTGACTTGCTTTTTTCATCACATGCTCTCAGCTCAAGAGCAACTCCTGCGGTTGGAGTGAGACTCACTCCTTTCTTTTTCGGTAAGTCTAAACATTTTCTGCTGGCTTCGTGTATCAGTTTTTTCGAGTCTTTGTCGTATCTCCATTTTTGTCTATCAAGAGTATTACAAGCCATAATTCTAACTTCAGACTCGGGGTCTTTAAACTCTGGGGCATCCAGGCAAACCGAATCGTCCGTTTTGAGGTATCCGTCAGGAGTCAGAATAAATAACTGGGGAGCATACAGTTCAATTATGCAGTCACTAACAGACGCTACGCCATAAGGTTGACCGAATGTTTTCGTGCGAGGAGACTGCAAACATTTTTGACTTTTTTCGTTGCGTACTTTCCCAAAAAATCTGTCATCCATTGGCATAAAGTGACCTGGCCAAATATTGTCTAAGTACCATTTGAAACTATTGCAATGAAGTTTTTCATGACGAAGTGTCAGGCGATCTTCAATAGATTGGTTTTTTGCGTAAACAGCTATTTCAGGATGAACTTTGAAGAAAAAGTCTTTCCATTCGTCCATCCAAACCATTGCCACACGAGCAAGATTTGAGTTTAACGTGTCGCCAACGCCACCTGGGAAAGTGTAGGGGGATGACTTTCGAAACAAATGACCCACATGTGAACAAGGAGCGATTTCCAAAGTTGCTCCGCACATCCAACCCTATCAATGCAGAAAATTACTTTGAATGTGTTCACTTATTAAACTCAACACGGGGCTGATAGAGTCAACTTACCCGGAAACTTAATTCGTGATTTTCTCCGCCCCAAATTTTCATTTGCTCGTCATATGCACCAAGCTCGTAGAAAAATGCTTTGTCCACAGAAAATAGTCCACCAGCCATGACAGGTGTCCTAAAATAAATAAAAGTTGCATGTATAGATTTACTGTAGAAGTTTATGTCCTCCTAATAAGCTAAGCAGGAAACGGAAACGTTTAACATGCAATCCTGTCAAACATTGTTGAAATGTTCATTATTGACCATTGACTTTTTTGTGACACTTTTTTCTCTTTTCAAAAGCCACACTATTGATTAATCTTGTGCCATAAAAAGTGTGAACCCCAATTCTACCAATTTAGCCGATTCGCATTTTTGTTCAAAAATCTGTTCATGTCATGGCGAACGCTTCCTGTCTGTGACCATTTCAAATCAGACAGTATGAAGGGATTAATACATTGATGGACTCCTAGTAATTATTTTGCTAGTTCTTTTCGATTACTATAACTAAGCCTCAAGTACTATGAAAACTCGATTGTTTTGGATTACTGTCAACAGGTTTACGAGCTAAATATAGTTCTGTCACATTCTTTATCCAAATTCACTGAACCATGACCCAATTCAACAATTTTTGTTTTCCCCTTACGGATAAAAATCATCAGAGCATTGAATTACAAAATTACGGTTTAAGGGGTTTGGCACCCAGCACATAAAACTTGAACTACTTACTTGAATGGCTGTGTCGGATCTCCCTGACGTTGAGAAATGATATCTAACGGAAGAGAAAACCATCTGAAATGAAGGGCCCAGTTGAATCCACCCTGGTGCAGTTCGAAACTTCTAATATATTGGAACGTGTCATCGTTGATGATGTCGATAACTGGGCTGACTATACTCTTACGATTTTCCCTAATGCGGTCTAGCAAGGGCTCCAACCAGCCCTGAGTGCATTCACAGTGGGCGTCTAAAAAGGTTAGCACTTGGCCTGTGGCTTGTTTTGCGCCTAAAAGTCGAGCTTGGATCAATCCAACTCGAGTTTCCGTATGAATCACTTTGATGGGCACCGAAAATTGGGATACATGACTGTCCAGAGATTCCTTTAGAAATTCTGTAAAGATTGTAATGGATATTCAAATTAACACATGAAAATCTTTGGCGAAACATAAATCTTTAATTGTTTGCTTACTTCTTTGACTAGCATCATCGACAAGAATGATTTCGGTAAGAACACCCCCTGGCGATCGATTAATGACACTGTATACAGTGCGCATAAGAGTAGACCATGCTTCATTATGAAAAACAATGATAACACTGGTGGTTGGGAGATAACCAACCGAGTATGTCTTTGCACGGCATTCTTTTCTCCTGACATCAGGTAGAGAGCGATTCAGGGGGATTCTATCACTGGCCATGAGATTAAAACGATTGATTTGGAAAAGTTTGTTCATTTTGGGGGATTCAAATGGCGGGATGATAACTGCCTCGCCATTTCTTCCAGCAGAGGCTTCTGGTGAGTACATGTTGCTATTGAGAATTTCTGAAAGATAACATGAATAAAACGTGGAGTGCATTTGGTACTTAGGTGTAGCTGCTTCGAACAACTAACTGATGACTACTTACCGTCAGTGATGTTCTCATTGTTCACCCAGGGTAAATTATTACCCTGATAGTATCCAATCACGACATGGATATCTCGAGGGCCTTTTGCCCTTGCATTTGTTTCCAGGAACGCGCTGTCATAGTCTGGAAACTCTTTATTTTGTAGATTAAATATTCTGTAGGTGCACAAGCTTCCAAGGCCAACACAGGCCAGGAAGTATACAATCCGTTTTCTCAGTCTCATCAACATGGTTGTAGAGTAATATTTCACTTCACAATATCTTGGCACAGTGCAACGAGTTAAGCTTGCATTTAGCGTAGCTTTGTCGTGTCATCGTCACTAGTCACCTATGACACAGTATCCGAATTTTTTCCCGTGTTGGTTGTCTTGCACACTATCCAACTGAATCATATCACATAAGCTGAAACCATATATATTCCTTGAAAACTACACTTTTTAGAACGTCTCAAGTTGCCCCCGATTTGCCAGTTGCTTTTCAATCCCAAACCGTTCAAAGCAAAGAAAATAATCACAATCAGCTTCCTGAGTATAAACTTTCTCTCGTGGGAAAGAATCAAGGGTTATCCTCGATGCTACTTCATGACTGATTTTAATTTTCAAGATATCCCCGTTTGCTTAATTTTTTGAAAATGAAAAC
>VICI01003251.1:0-13794 GCA_019593645.1 Akabosia matsudoensis | reverse complement strand
CATGTAGGTCGAGATTGGTCCAGGCTTGATACTGCAACTGGCCAGGTCGACCAAGTAGACTCCAGTTTTGTCTGGAAATATGTAAAAGAGTGCTAAGGACAATGACGCCAATGCCAAGGGGATTCCCCAACCAATTAAGGAGTACACAGCAAATTTCCGGTTTCGGGATTCCAGCGATTTATTCTGAACAGGCTTGAGCTTCTTAAATCTCTGCCAAAAGTCCCAGTTTACGATGATTAGCCAAGAGTACTCAGACATCCAAATGAACTGGTGTATGTACCCGCATGCCAGGCACCACGAGGGATGAGCCACTGGCCAATTTGCGGAGAATCCATAGTTGGCCAGGCCAAATGTGCAAAGATGGGCTGCTCTGCATAAGAGGATTAAAGTTAGAGCTCGGCCTGCCAAAGCATGCTTTCCCCACGTGAAAAGATAACTCAAACCAGCAGCCAAATAAATGAGGACAATTAATGTGAGGAGGACCTCGTGTGTTCGGGCAATGATTGAGAATCTCCGCTCCCACGATTCAGCAGAATCGGACATTGTTAGCACAAATTTGAAGGGAAATCAGGATGAAAATTCATAGCTAAGAATACTGCGAACTGACTTGTTTCATATAGCATGAGTAAAACAAAAGGAAGTCAATCTGACAGCCAAGTAGTAGGAAGGTGGTGGTAATGTGGTTAGATTTTATTAGCTCGCAAATTAATAAAGTATTTTGTTTTCCTGGTTTGTGGCTCCAGGATTCTATGTCAAAAATAAAATGACTCATGGCATCGTATTTATATGAAGAAGATTGTGCATGGAAATCTAAAGCGTCTTTGTCGCTTGGACTATGGACATGGTGCCGCCACGACGAAGCATATCAAATTAAAGACATTGAAGCGACCTAATAGCGACTTGTAGGAATCGCTACTTTGAAGTTTTAAAAAATATGTCTAAGAAAACCTGGTTTGACTCATGAAAATGCGGTTGCCGTAGTAATCTTTATCCTTGAGAAAATAGTTATGACGACACCAAGATTGACTACAACAACATCATAAACATGGGAAACACTCGAAGGACGTAGATTATCAATCCAAAAGTACTATTAAATATGAACTTGAGAGCTATTTTCTTATCATTTCTTTGTCTAACACAATGCAGCGATAGAGTTTTAATGGACTGTGTTTCGAAGTCATAAATGTGCTCACTTTTGACACTTAGCTGGTCAGGTACAGATAACATGTACCATTCTTAACAGGAAAAACTGTCTCGTTAAACAAATTTCCGTTTCAGCCACAGTAAACACGAAGAAGGTAAACATGCATTGTACTCTTTTAATAAGGTTTACTTAAACTTTTGAATGTTGAATGTGGATCTTTAATGGCTTTGGACGATGATAAATTGATAACATCTCGTTTCAACCAAATGCATTGCTCTGCATAGTGCAAGTTGTATTGAAGCCACTCGCGCGTTTAATATATCAAACCTAGCGATTGGCTCGTGTGCAAGCAATTTGTGACATGTGCCAATTACGTCAATTGCCTTTGGAAACCATCGCAATTCCAAACTAAAAAAGGAAGTGGCATTTTAGGCATTGGCCGAAATGGGTCACCACTCGCTCGACATTTTGTACTATCTAGATTTCCATCATAATCAAACCCTGGCGAACTTCATAATTAAACGATATTCAAATCTCCGAAATTTTCACCACTGGCCCTCCCGAACGTATCCGTTAGTGATTTTTGCAAATGAAATCGCAAAATCTTTGAACGCGTCACTAGTCGTCCAACTGGATAACTCCCATTTAACGACCTTATTTAATCAAACCCGGTATCCGACAATAATGCCGTACATGGACACAATCGACGTCCCAATGAAAACACCTTTCTACTACTGGAAACCATATACATTCTCAAATAACTCCAGAACAGTGATAGAATTCCCGAGCTTTGTATCCCGGGATACGTATCGCTTCAATTTCGCTTATTGTGCTACGCCCAAACAACTCTCTTTGCCTCCAGTTTCCATATCTTTGTTTATCTCTCCATTTGACACGCCCACATGGACTGCTCTCATCATCATTATGCTTCTCATCAGCATCATTTTGCCGCGATTCAATTTTCTCTCGACTTTCTCCGCTTTGCTTTCACCGCTCACAGGAACTCCGATCAAGCCTGGCGGCTTGTCCCACTCTCCGCTCTTCACCATTTGGGCGTGCATGAGTACAATTATAACGACATTTTACTCTGGAGCTATTAGCAGTCAAATAATTAGTCCTCCAGGCGATAAAATCATCGGCAACTTGGCGAGCTTGTACGATAGTCGCTACAATCTCATATTCTCCACTGACGGCTCGAGGAACTTTGTGAGGTCTTTGGCAACGGCCGCCAACTCGACCAGTCTAACTAAATTGATTGCTGCCAGTCAAGTTCAACCGGAAATTGAGATGGTGAAAGCAATTGCGTTTGGAGAAAACAAGGCGTCTCTTTACTTATGGACGTATGCATTTTACATAGCAACTTGGGCAAACGAGCTCCTCCAAAACAGTCCTAGAGTTGAAAAGAAGGAGTGTCACGTGAGCAGTAGCATTTGGCACGACACAAGATCCTCATTTTACGGTATAATACCTCCAAACACCGCCAAGGTATACGAATCACTCGGCAAGCTCTTTGATTCTGGGATCTACCGTCGGTGGATGATTGAATATGAAGGACTGTCGATCTCAAAGAGGGTCCAAGATCGAGTCAAGTTTAGAGGACCTACTAAGTTATGGCTAGACCGGAAACAAGCGGATATCTCAACTTCACTTGGTCTAGACGGGAAAATTACAAACGTTTTTGTGCTTTGGAGTGTGTGCTTGCTGGGATGTGGACTGGCCTTTGGAGCCGAAAAAGTTGTCAACCAGCTGAAATTTATTTTATATTTCAAACGCAAAAAATTTGTACCTTGAATATAAGAGAATAAATATAAATTTATAATCGTAGAAGTAACTAAAAAAATAGCGACCGGGTTAAAGGTCACATATGGCCTTACACTGCTACTGACCAAGACATAAATACGTAATCCTGCACAAAACGGGTATGCTACAAAATAGGATTCACCTTCTTCGCTTGAGTTATAGCCCCGGGGGCTATAAGACTTTGTCTTGTTTGCAGGGAAAGATATCTTTAGGCAATTGGCTATAAAAATAGGTATGAATGAAGAAAATTCTTGAAGAATTTCATTTGCACTCTATTCATCTATTTCCGGTATTGTTTCATTGTGATAAATAATGACCTGCAAAGCAATGAACGTACATTTTTACATCAGTTGAATTTTGAACTTAGCCATATTGTACGTGATGAGATAAAAATTCAAATTTTATGCATGTGACTTACAGAAGTTGAAATCGCATTGGGAATGCTGGCTGCATAATTTGAAATAAAGTACTCCTGGGGACTGAAGCCATTGTCAAAGATAAACCTATCGAAAGGCCATCCCATTGGTCTTTCATCAGGATACGCTTGGTTTGGAAGACCACAAACTATGAAAGGGGTTTTACAGTTTTGTGTCCCCACCTTGTCCATACTGTCTGGGTTATCATCCAAACTTAAAATAGCAAACATGCCCAGCTGAAAGCCTCCGTCCTCTTTTCTTCTTCCTTTTGGGAGGAGGAGATGTTGGGGCATTCCGCAACAGCAATACGGAACTTGCTCCGTATTAGCAGGGTGTTCTAGGTCGACATGTTTCATGGCAGGAACTGTTAGTGAGCTTTCAAGGGAGCTACGACGGATTGTATTTGATCCAGGCAAAACTAAAAACAAAAATAGCAATTAAAGCACATGAAATAACAAATTTATTGCAAATTTCTCAATCTATTCAGGCCACCTGTGAGGTCAAATATGTCCATTACAAATAGTAAAGATCTTTCCTCCTCAATGTTTAATTTCCGCCCGTCCTTATCATACAAAGGGTACATGAACACTCGCATCGTCACCAATGCAGGGACGTCCCATTGGCTTTCCTGAAAAATTTGATCAAGCATTTTTTTTGTACAAGGCGTTTCCATTTCAACTAGAAAACTGCTTACAGACAAGTCTTACTATCGTAAATTCGTACTCAAACTCGGCGTTATCTAAATGAAGTTGGCAAACTGGCAAGACATCTTGAGTGGGAGAGGGGCTGGAACGATTAGCTCGTACTTGATACTTATCCCAGTCCCAAAACGTTTGGAGAAAGTTGGGCTCCATTCCTTTCGTGAGGACTTTCATGTGCTCGAGAAATATATACGGCAAGACCAGCGACCATCCGTCCTGAAGTTAAATTATTTAAATTAAATGATAATGACTATCCTATGTATCTTTCTGCCTTATCATTTACCTTATCCCCGAAGTGTTCATAGGGAGGCAAGTGATGCTCTTTAGTAAAAGCAAAGATTTTCTCGATGCCAACATGCAAGGCGTAAAACATTGGATCCCGCATAGCAGTTGCCGACTCTGCGATAATACCTGTTTGAAAATGCTGAAGGTTTCAATGACAAAAGATTTGAATATAAAATATCTTGCTTGAGTATGAATGACTTTTACAAACCTGGGGGGAGCTCCTGTTCCCCCAAGGGATCCATGGAATACCCGATAAGTAGGTGACCGTAATTGTGAATACCTCCTTCGCAATATCTTTGAGGGTTCACCGACGCGTTGGGTCTCGCCTCAACAGTCTTTCCAACAAGGTCAATTCCATTTCTACTGTCTTTGAGGCTTGGTCTCGAGAGTTCCCCCTGTTAAACCAGCAAAATACCGTAATGTCATTCCATAAGCTATCCAAATGTAGACGTTGATCAAAAAGTCACTTACTGACAAAGCTTTGTTCTCGGCGTAAATCAGGTTATCAGATTCAATGTCTTTCCACAATGTTGTGAGCTGTTGATATCGGTGCTCCACAGGTATATCAAGGTCGGCATCTGGTTGATTTACGTTCTGGGATATTTGTCATCGGATCATGAGTAAGCTATTTGGAGCTCATCTCAAATTTTATCTGATTCAACTTACAGAGAGATAAGCGCCAATTTTGCCCACGCGGGCAGGCCACCTTCTCCCCGACGTGGTATCGATAAGCTTCGGGTCATAGTCATAAAAGAGTTTCTCATCAGGTGCTCCATAGAACGCAGTTTCCAAATGAAGTCCGTTTGATATCCGATTTACTTGATATCTTGAAGGTATTACAGACAAGGATAATTATTGCTGTGAACAACGAATTCTCAAGTAAAAGTTAAGGGATTACCTTGCCAGAAGCTCACGGTGCATGTAATAAAAGAGCTCACCTGGAGAAAATTTAACATAAAATGTTAGTAAAAGCTCACTCATTGCTTAACATGTTTGGGTATATTTACCCACTCGGTCTCCGGGCTCGGCATTCTTAATAGGATACATCAAGTGCCAACTCAGATGGTGAGAGTTCATCGAAGGATCCTCCCGATAGTACCACGACCAACTGTTCACGTCATCTTCTGAGTAATCACCACGGATGGGTTCACAAACCTATTAAAAAGATGGAATAAAACATTAAGAACCTGATGGGTACGTAGCCCATGTGTGATCCTTAGAAGCATACCTTTTTAGTCCTGGCATCACCCTCCAATCTTTCCTCTTCCAGACGGTTAAGAATATTTTCTGGTATAAAGGTACATGGCAGCACTTCGACCATCGGGGGTAACTGGAGGCTCTGCAATTGGTCGCCTTGCATGGACGCTGTGAACATGGCACGCGCCCACGCCTCTGGATGGACTTCTTCTCTTTCGCGGAGAAAGGCGGCGACACGAATCGCCTCCTCTGCATTGGATTGAGCTACGAAGCAAAAATAAGAAATAGAAACTTGTTGAATGCACTTGAAGCTATTTTTGTAAACTCTTTTTTCGTACCTAAGATGATATTTGAGAGCACATCAACCGCTTTCCCATGGCCGTGATGCATTCCATGGAAAAAGTCAGTTCTCGGAGAAAGTCTTCCTACTTCGTCTAGTAGAGAGGTATAAGCGCCCTCAAATCGGGCGCTATCGTCTTTTGAATACAGCTCGCTTGAGTGGATTTGACCAGTCAAAAAGTTGCAAATATGTTTTCTGTAGCCGCTGGCGAATTTCAAGGTTTGTCGACTGCCGCATGGGGAACAGGAGGCGGGGGTCGATACTGATGTCCTGACAAGTTATCAGGATACTTGGCAGAACAACTAGTAGTAATAGTAGGGTTACCTGGAGCGCTTTCTCATAGCTACGATGTAAGAATTTCTTGAGAGTTTTAAACATTCTTAGTTTCTGTGAAAGAATTTCGGCGAGACTAGGTTAAAAGGTCAGATTTAATGAGTCTGAGGAGGAAATTAGAAATACATTGCACAAGTGAAACCTGATTGATCAGTATGCTCCTGTCATAGTCTGTACTTCCGCCGCAAGCAACCAAAGCGGAACATTTTTACAAGCCAGCGTCGTTGTAGGAAGTGATTAAAGCATACGACATTCATTGTGAGTCGACATGATACATATCCCGAATAAGTACACAATGTTTCCTCAATAGCGGCACTTGCATCCGCTCTTGCAGATGTAACTTGAGGAGTTCATTCTTTCATTCATGTAACCGTCAGAGTATATTATAGTGGATGTGACAACCTCCATTGTTTTATAAAGTAAGTGCCAAAGTAAGCATTGAAAAACATTATGAATACACACAAAATTTTTACTGTGAGAAATTTCCGACAATAAGAGAACAAATCGGTTATGATACAAAAAGCTCGCTGAAATATTCATACAAGAACCAATTATTTCACAAGCTGCTACGATACAGTACGCATGACTGTACGGAACTTCTACTTCGCATTGTTGTCTTTCCATATATTATTCACAAACTTCGCTTTGGCGTCCCTCCACTCCTTATCTTTAGCCTTGAGTCTTGGAAGAACTATGGGAATAGCCCCGTTTGGACACTTCATCAATCCCTCAATGATCGTGTCGGCTGCGGATCCATATAAACGCCTTACGGCAAGTTTATGAAGCGTCGGAGACCTTCCACCGAGACACTCGTCCAGTTTAAACTGACTAAGCTCTGACTCAGTCATCAACCCCATTTCCCCCAAAATTCGTTCGAAGTGAATGATTGTGTCGCGATTGAGGTCAATGAGTATGTCCAGCTCGAACCGTTGGTCTTCGACGAGGTCTACTTTTTTGGCTCTGGGCCGGCCATGATCGGATAAGTTATCATCGGGAAAAAGCGGGTAACTGCGGTACTCGTCGTTAAGTACCTGCTTTTCTAGCCAGTCCCTTGATGAGCATCGGGTGGGTTGGGTATTTCTCGGGAGCAGACAATAGCTGGGTCCGAATCGCATCAATTTCGATAACTCGAGGGATAACTCGTCCACGAGAAGAGATACCCGGCTGACTCTGAACTCTGACTTCGTCTCGCTTTGTTTTCCTGCAAATTTCAAGAGGACGTGACGATGAAGCTTTTCTTGGGACTGGACTGTGATTTATTGGCTTCATTCCCTTGGGTTTGGTAGGCTGCAGAGTTGTCGTGGGCCGGAGAAAATTAGGCATGAACTGGATAAATTCTTGCATCAAGTCAGGCTCCCCCTGGAACAACTTTGAAACTTTTTCGTAGACCATAAGCTCTGTAGATTCATCCCCAGGAGTGGGATTTCCTTGGCTCTTCCAGGTATGATACTCGTGCAGGACCTCGATGAATTCGGAATACTTTTCTGGTGCGTGTTTAAGGCGTATCTACAAATTTTCGAAGAGAGAATTACCAACTTCAAATCTGCGAGACGTTTTTCAGTAAGGAAAGGAAAAAAGTTTCACCTTTATTTTATTAACGAAGCAGATGGCCCTGTTGTATCCCTCAGACGAGTCAGGAACTTGAACCTTGCCAGCCTCTGCGACTGGACTTTGGGTCTTTGGCGGAACTGCAAGGGGAGCCTTTGAATCATCTCTGGAGGATGAGCTAGAGGCCTGAACAACAACTTGATCATCAGGGACGTCTTCTACGACAACCTGACAGTAGCTCTGATGCGGCACGTGATAATCTCTGGGAAGGAAGCTGTTTACGCCATCGATCAAATCGGGATAGCCGCTGAACAAGGCTGAAAAACTGTCACTCACGTCCCGGAGCGATATTCTAACCGGATACAAAAAAAAACCAAACCAGTTTTTTAAAAAGTGTCATGACAACGCTTGACTTTAACGAAAGGCTAGTTTTACCGGTTAAACTGAAAGCTGCTCATAACTGAAGTAAATTCATGGTAAATGTGAGATGTTTCCCCAAATTTAGCCTTGACTTGTTTCACAAAACCAGCGGCATCCTTTTTCGTCCTAATCACCACAGCCTCCAAAAAAAAGAAGTCTAATTCCAGCTAATTCCATTACTTACATTACCATGGTTATCATAAAATCCTTACACTTACGCCTAGGTCCTTTCCTCCTCCCTCCCCTGGAGGATCACTGGAACCAGCCACTTCAGAATTCTCCATCCTAGTAACGCTTTAACTAGACGACAACACAATTTAATCAATCAGAAACTGGTTCACTGAATTCCAAATTTAGTCCTGTCAATTCCTCTCAGCTTTCAATTCCAGTCTCGACTTCTCGAGTCGCAGCCAGACTAAAAAAAATGACAAGCGCTCAGAAAATTTGTCACGATGCTTTTGGCTTCATACGTTGATAGTAACGACTTGCAAACATCTGAAACGATTGCAAGCTCAAGCCATTCAACGTGCAAAGCGCACATAACGCCCTGGCATGCATGGCTTTAGAATTCACCAAATTGCAACAAATTTGCACGCTGATCAATTTTGTAATTGCAACAGAAAATAGACAAATTTTCTCTCAACCTTTAATTAATTTTATTCCAGACACAATAGATTAACAATGTGATCTACGCTTACATTAATAAATTCTAAGTAAGTTTCGTGACTGACTGAAAACAGGGGATATGTCGTTTTCACCGCTAACGGTTGTAGTGACAATGCCGCCTTGAAGGCGTAGTGTTTTCGACCAGTTAGCGTCATCAAACCCTTCCTGAGACTTTCCGACGACTCGACAACCCGCCCTCCCAAATTTGACTCAATCTTGACAATCCCCACGGCAATCAGAACGAACATCATCAAAACTCCGATCAGTTCCATGGCGTCTTTCTCGATAAACATTCCCACATGCTTGATGATCAGATAAGAGCATAAAATGAACATGGCATGGAGCAAGGCAAAGTGCAAAGAAAAGCGGAACATGGCGACAAACGAGTTATCATAAATACACAGCAGTTGATGGCACCGATACACGGATAGAATCCTATTGCACGACAAAGCCCCGAGGCTCTCGGTTGCGTATTGATTGCCAGAGAGTTTCGCCACAGGCTTGAGTGCTTCTGACCAAAATATGCATGTCAAGCTTGTGAGGAAAATTGTATTTATGTACGTCATAAAAGTGTTACACATGGCAAAACACGCCCACCCGTACGTGCCAGCGATAAGCACAAATTTCGGGTGGAAGGTGACTTTGAGCTCGAACATTTTCTCGAGAATTGTATGCAACGCGTCAATTCGATGGAACATCATGAAGGTCATCACGACAGGAGGGAGAAGACTCACGTAAAATCCGAGGTGAGCTACTCGGCCATATCCGCGAACTGTGGATGTATTCATGTACGCATCTAGTAAGTCAACTGACCCTGATTC
The DNA here is from genome assembly GCA_019593645.1 of Akabosia matsudoensis. NCBI lineage: Eukaryota > Metazoa > Arthropoda > Collembola > Entomobryomorpha > Paronellidae > Akabosia > Akabosia matsudoensis. The sequence continues at coordinate 4,123 of VICI01003251.1, read as the reverse complement.
TAGGGCGTATGCTCCTGAGGAAATTTTAAAAAAATTGGTTAATTTTGCAGATAAATTTGCATGGCAAAAGGAGATTAGGTTGATTTTACGTTTTAGGTCGCGATCCATGGCAAAGCAGCCATTGTAAAAGGCGCAGACCTCTTTCCGACGACCTTTTAGAATGGAGACGACCAGGGAACAGAATGTAGTGAGTAGGCAAATGACCATCATGAAGCATGCGGACAAGTTGGAGTACATCTGGTCCGTGGGGCCTGTCTCCTCGTCGTCAAAGGAGGCGGTGGTGAGATAATGGTACAAGTAAAAGTAAAAGAAGGGGAGAAGCATGACTCCACCGTAGTAACATTGACACCAAATCATGAAGACATAGTTTCCGCTTAGCTTCAAGCTGTCACTTTTGGTGTCCCAATAGAAAGCTGCGCAGCCAGAGTATCTTATGATGGCTAATCGACGGGTTATGTGCTTTTTAATGGTTTCTGAAAACATGTTGTCCAGTCACCACGAACTATGATGCAATCTAGGAGAAGAGGAAAATTCGTCTGAACAGAAAATTAGAAGTTAAAGTAGTTTCCTTGGAGAAAGTTATTTTCAGATATTTTTTTTGGTTCCTATCCCTATTAGAAATTCGCATTCCACGCGCGGTCGATTTTTAGTAAACCGTTTTAGTTTGCTTTTAGTAAGAATAGTATACTAACGATTGCATACATTAATAATACATATTTCCTTGATGATTAAAGTTACTATATTCTATATCAGAAAGAATCAATATAAGGTAGAGCTCAAAAGCAGATTATGCATTATGGAAATCAATAAATAAAAGCTTTAATTCGACGTACTTGAGCGAACATTATAAAGAGATACTTTTTTCCTCGTTCTGGTCGAAAACTTGAAAACAATATTTTTGTATTAATAGACCAAATATATTCTTTTCAAAAAGCTATGCTCAGTAACACACGGAAAATAATATAAAATACTAAAAAGATTTTGTTTCAACGTTTAACTAGATATGCCCGAGAGTGGTCAATGTTCATGGCTGAGAGTTTTTTATAGAAGGCAATACTTATATATTAATCTATATGACCTTTCTTCGATCTTCTAACAATAGATAAGCTCTAATGGAAACTTGTTGTTCTCGATGTTCTTGTTGCCATATGTTTCAACCAAGCACGAAATGTATCCGGATGTAACTTCAAACAACTTTCCGGCTTTGTTGAAAAATATTACACTCAATACGTAGTAAGACTTTCCCGTATAGTCACTTGACAGATGCACGGTCAATCTTTAACCAGCCTGTGTACTTGAAGCAGTCAATTTTCAGGTCAATCCTACCTGCCTGGATAATCTATGGACGTAGAGCAGAACATGGCAAACATTTTTGGGGTTCTTAAGGCTCCCTCTTTCGATGACGACTCCTCCGGCAAAGCCCGCATCTGGGAAGACGAGTCCCCCGTTTGTGACCGGTTCAACAGGAAAAACTGCTACGATCCGGATTCCCTCAAAAAGGCTTTCCATCCTCTTGGCATATTCTCCAAAATATTTGGCTTGTTTCCATGCTACGACTTTTCCTTCGTAGAGAAGCAGATTTCTGGAGACTCCAAGAAACTTAAGATCGTTCATATTTTGGACTACTGCTACTCTGTCTTCCTCTTTGTCGTGCTGTGCGGGGGTGCCGTTATGAGCAGCATCTTCCTCCCGACAATCCTTCAAAAGGCTTTTGATTCACCAAACCAAAGTGACCAACACCTGTTCGACTATCATGTAAAAATAGCTTTGATCTATGCCACAATTGTCGCCGGAGTTCAGTCCCTGTTCATCTTTCCCATGAAATGGAACTCTGTCCTGACATTTGTGCGGCTTATCAGTAACGTCGACAAAATTTTACGGTTTGACGGTCGCCAAGAGGAACGTCGATTTGCGAGAAACGTTTTGTTCTACATGCTCGGCTGCCTGGTTTTCGCACTGACAAGTTTCCTCGTCCTTTTTGTGTACAACAATGAACACTCGTGCATCATGGACTATGTTCTCGCACCCGTCATGACAATGGCGCTGATGGTCTTAATCATTCCAACTGGGCTGGCCATTTTCTTCCTCAACGCGATTCGCCTGAGGCTTCAGCACTTCAATGGAAAGCTGGTCAATTTTCTCCGGCCGTGGGTGCCCTCGTACGAGAAATGCACGGGATTTAGCGACTACGGAAACGAGCTGGACGACCAGGCGCAGGCGATGGACAAACGAGCCATGTTCGAGTTGCCCCAAAACCTGGAGAAAATGAGGATTCTTTACAGCGAAATAGCAACGTTGGGAAACTGCCTGACCTGCATATTCGGCATGCATTTGGTTCGAGATTTCTTGTATTCGTTGATTGCACTCACGCTGTACGCCTACTTTTTAGTACTTTTTAGCAGTACAGAAGTGGGGATTGCGGTCATCTACGCGGGTCACGCGATTTTCATCATTTTGAAGATATTTGTGTTGGTGACTTTCACACAACTCATAGGATGCCAGGTAAATTAGCTAATACGCGTATTACATATATTTACTAATATTATAGCCGGGTCTCTTAGAACAGTCGGCCTCATGTTGCCCACAAATACGAATAGTTTGTTATAGCTGGCCTTGTATTATAGCCGGGGGTCGGCTGTCATTTCGTCATTTTTACCGGTTTTATAATAGTAGTAAATACGGTCATTTGAGAATAATATTATTTCTTTTATTGTTACGTTTGAATTTTTATTGAGGTTTCCACGCTGGAGGGAATTTTGCAGAGAGTATCTATCCGCAGGTTGTCAGACTCTTGTGCAATCCAAGTCCAAGCTTTCATCACGGCAGCCGCCAAACCTCCTACTATCTCCGCCGCGGGTTTCTTCGTCGTTAATAAAGCCCTAATGACTTCGGTAATTTTTCAAATTCGAAAGCACTGTATGAATAAAAAATGCTCTTTACAGCAATCCGAAAACTAAATGTGTACGTGGGTTTTAGATTGTGGCCTCTATTACTACATACGTGATTATTATTATGCAATTCAAACCTGGAAGGTATGGATCCAGTGGCAGTGCTCCAACGGCCTAATGTATTCAGTGTAGCAAAATTACAAAAAGACGAGGATGTCTGCATAAATTGGAAAATACGCGTTTCGTATAAAATGTGATGTAATTTGGCGATAAATTCAAGTACAGGGCTGTTCATAAACATCACACCAATGATAACTGACTTTTACGTGAAATCCTTACTTGAACACAATCTGACTAAACTTCTTTTCGTTTAAGTTCGGTCTTTCTGTCAGTTTTTCTTTTTACATCTTGTTCAAAATCAAAATTTTAACAAGTTTTACTTTTTGTTTCAGTTTTACAAACAATTTGTTTAAACCCGTTAGTTTCGGAAATATTCAGTTAACTCATAACGGCCGTTCAACTGTGGCGATCCTCGTGTGTACTTCCAAATCGAACTGAGAGAAATGGCCTAAAATCTAGATGAGGAGACACAACATTGGGAAACAACCTGCGACTGTAAATGGTGTGATGTTTATGAACCACCCTGTATATTATTTCCGTGATGGACGAAAAAATAAAAAGTTATAAGTTCCTAGTAATATTCATTATTCATTTCATTAAAATTCCGAAAATCCGTTTCTGTCCACTGTACCACGTCCACCACAACATAATATCATGTTACTGAAAATGGTATTATGAAAATCTATTTTTCATAATAATTAAGCAAGAAATCAATACGATTTTTGTATTGATGAGGATGACATACATCGGCAGGATCAGGTGGCCTTTTATAAGCAATACAAAAGGGGCATGTAAAACCAGTCAAACTGTGAATTCGGAAAGGGCTTAATCGAATGAGATGAGTCTTATGAGGACACGAGGCAATCTGAGAAAGTCTGCTTCTAAAAGGCAAGGAGAAAGATCTCATCGAACCTGCGAATCTTCAGGTCGCCGAACAGAGAAGATCAGAGGGAAAGTTGGCACAATGACGTGCGCCATTTTCATTTGGACTCTTTTTCATGTCATTTCTTGTATCGACTGGGCTTTTGCCGTTCCAGTAACTGGGGGGTCGTTCGGTGAGTTACATTTCGGCCGTGTATCTTTTGTATCCATGTTTTATGCTTTTTTTCTTTTTA
>VICI01003250.1:0-13796 GCA_019593645.1 Akabosia matsudoensis | reverse complement strand
AAATTTGTGACTGTGCCTACGAAAAGAGGTTATTTCGTATAAAAAAAAGACACGAGAAAATCTACTCTACATCCTTCTTATTCTATGCTCTGCATTCGTTTTTCTCTGACAAATATGTCAAAGCGCAAATGTAAATGTAGCAAAATTACTTAAGTAAATATTTGAGGTGTAAGCTTGATTTTTTTGCATTCGATAGTTAAAGAATCAAAGTTTTAAAATTCATTACGGTGTAGTTGTTAATGCTTAAAATGACGCCCCCAATCGCCAACAACCTGGAAACCGAATTTTTTAACATTGATGATATGGGTGGTAGTTATTAGCAACCAATTGCAATTTTTTTATTGACGGAGAGGGAAAGCAAAGTGAAAATGATGTTGAAATGGATTTCTCGAGGTTTATTCCAGCGATGGCTGACGATTCTCTGCATTGATTCCAGTGATGAAACAGTGTCATTTCATGAGTTTTGTCACAGCATATCCTTCATCATCCCGACATTTACGGAATCGCTCCGGCACGGACGAATCATTATGTAGCATAACACAACATATGCTAACATATATAGTATTTGTGATAGTGTCATCTTGTAATAAACATGCATATACTAACTAAATCTCCTTAATTATGCTATAGGTATACATAGTATTAATAGATTTGATTGGAAGAACAGCCGATACTTTTCTCTTATACGAATAGAAACGTTTCTTGTGCGTACGTTTTTTGCACATGAAGCTCTTTGACTCGTGATACACTCTGCCCTGTGCCCTCGTTCACTTTTAAATCAAGTATAAAATTAAATATAATCAAGTATAAAAAGGCAAATTATAAAAATGAGCGGAATAAATTTTAATTTTACAATTTCCCCCGGGCCACACCTTTCCTATGAAATGAGTCGAACAAAGGTACTTTATTTCCAACATTTCATCCATTTTTTAATAGACGTCTCTGTTTATATTTTATCTTCTGGACGGGGATTTCAGTGTAGCCTTTCCCCTGGGGGTCGTGGGATTTAGTATTGTATTCCTGGTCAGTGCAAAAGTCGAACGGGCACGACACTTTCAACTGTTACAGGATAATAAAATGCCCCATTTTTGCAAGCTTAAACTGTGTTGTGTTTTGAGCTGACTTCTTATCAAAATTTGAACTTTATGACTCATTATGACTTTATGATTGATTATGACTTGAATTATGACTCATGCTATTAAATACGTAAAGTGCTAAAGCTATGAACGTCTCCAGTTGTCCTTTCAACATTCTTCAGGCACGAACTCATACGTTTTCTGTCGCTCATTGCCGGTCAATCTTAACAGTAACAAAATTTTTGAAAAAACGTAAAATTAAAGTCTACCATGGAGCAGTGGCAAAGGGACATTATTCAAGCCAATTCCGCCTTTCTTGTCGCAAACATCAATCCAACTACCGGTTTCATAAACGAACTGGCTCGCTTTATGAATCGAGAAGAGCTCCAACAGTTCGTAAGTTTACAATCATGATTCGAAACTTAATTTTCAGTTTTAAAATAGCAAAAACGTCTTTTTAAGCTTTCCATTTTCTGGTATTTTAGGGGAATCCAATCCGTGCAGCTATTTTTGGCCAACCTGAACTAGTTTCAAAAGTAATAGGAATTTTGGAAACCCGGCTTGGAGGGTTCGATGGGCTCATCGAGGCTCTGAGGATTACAAATCAAACTGCAGCCCTGGAGACGTTGGAGGAAGCAAGGGGTGCATACGATGGTAGCAACCGTTAAATCCTGTCAAAGGATTTCTGCCCAAAGCCTACTACCAATTACTATTTTCATATTATATTATATATTACGATGCCATTTAAATTGTAAGCCTTACTCGCTGTACAATTATTGATGAAATGAAGAGAGAAACTTTTAACTGTTTTTAGACATGTGTATGCCGGTTTTTGTTCCATTCAAGGTTTGTTTCAAGACGGCCTTGATATTTTTGTTGTTGCAAGTCATTGTGTCTTGAAATTAGTAATACGGGAATACACTTACACATTACACATCAGCATCACACTTAATCATTCATGGTTTAATGTGGTTAGAGTCTCGCCACCGTGATTCATTGCAAGGATGGGACATTCCCAAACTAAAGCAGCTCTACGTTCAGCCAGAGCCGACTGTCAACTAATGTAGAGAGCGTGCTTCCCTCAACGTTTGCCTAAGTCACCTTGAGATTGTGTAATGACTTTTCAAGTGTGTAACTTTCAAGTATGGCTGGATAATATGTGGCCTGTATTTTTAAAGAGATGTATTACATGAAAAGTCACATTTAAAATCGCAGCAAAACTCGTAACAGTTTATTAGTATTTATGTGGCCACTGTTGTAACAAGACGAAAAATAACTAACGCTTCTTGATTTGTTTTGAAACCGATTCAGGGTTAAATCATGGATTCCTATAAATTAACGTATTTTAATGTGCGGGGCATTGTGGAGCCGATCAGATTCATGTTCAAATACGCCAAAGTCCCTTTTGAAGATGTTCAAGTGGACTTTACCACGTGGCCGGAAGTTAAAAAAGGTAGAGGAAAAATAGTTTTGAAATATTTTGTATGAAGTTGCGCGGAAAGTTTAGAAAATTAGTGTGATTTTATTATTTTTGCAGACTTTAAATGGGGTCAGGTTCCAGTTTTAGAGTACAACGGGAAGACGTTAACTCAAAGCTTGGCGATTGCCAATTTCCTGGCGACTAAGTTTCAGCTTGTTCCGGCGGACTTGTGGGAACGAGCCAAGTGCGAGGAAATCATTGGGGCTGTGACGGACTTGAGACTTCGTAAGATTTTCTCAGAATACTTTTTCATTCATGGAAAACATGTTTTTACAAATTTAAACGATAATTAAATAGATGTACGGCCCTTAATACAACTGAAATTTGGAGGGGATCCTTCAGGAGCAAAATCCCTGGCTGAAAAATTGACCAAAGAAACGGCTCCTCCATTCCTGAAAAATTTAAATGAAACTTTGAAGGAATTAAAGGGCGACAAGGCATCCACAGACTTGATCTTTGGAGGGGACAAGCCAAATGTCGCTGACTTCTTTTTGGCTCACTTTACTCAGCAGTGGCAACAAATGCTGGGTGAAGACATTCTCAGCAATTATCCTTTGCTGGGAAAGCACCAAAAAGCTGTTCTGAACCTGCCTGGAGTTGCTGAGTATGTGGCAGAGCGACCGGACGCGATTGTGTAAATACTCTGGATCACATAAATAATTAGAAAACTGTTCTTAAAACTAATCAATGTTGAAGTCAGTATGAAAAACGTCATTGTATTATAAATTTGAAAATCATTATCACAAAAATGGTATTTTTGCTGTTAACGAAAAGCACGTTTGCGATTTGTTTTTTTTTTTTATAAAAAACGGTTTCATATTTATTTTTCACATTTTTTAAACAACCGTCCCGGACCATTTTTAAAAGCTATACATTTGGCATGTAAAGATCTAAAATGCATTGTGTACGCGTACTCCTTTCCAGGTTACTGGCCAACATAACTGAACACATTTTATATCCGTCTATGAACCATTCTAAATTTAAATTCCTCTTTCAAAAGCAAGAAAATCTCTAGCTGCTAATCGTTATCGCTTGTAAATATCAAGGTTTTCCTTTACATATAAACAACGATTTCGAAGTTAATTGCTAAATACCAAAAACCCTATGTTTCTGTTCAGTTTCATACTGTGCATATAACTATTCCAAACAAACGTTTCTCTTTTGCAAGAGATAAATTTCTCGATGAAGTACATTGCACCCGCGTATGAAATGTTCTTAACACTTATAAATTACATAACTTTATGTTAATTAGGTTTAACATTGATTTACTCTTTTGCATAGTTGTTTGAAATGATGGATTTTCCTCCATGTTTCCTCCAGAAGGAAATCATCAAGCCAGAAAAATCTCTTAGGCCATTTGGATACTCACACAAAAATATTTTAACCGAAAAAAAAACCAAAAATATCTTAAGCTATTTATAACTCGTCTTTGTATACGGGTAATTTCTAGCCTAAAATTTCTAACTAGCGTTAAATATCGTTAGTATACGAGATTACAATAATATTTTCGATACACACTAACCTCCTGAGTTAAGTTTTTCTGTTAATTTTTTTACGAAACTTTCATACAACATCAAAAAATAAAAGATTTTAAAAATATTTTGTTATTTTCAAGAGGGCAGAAAAAATCAAATCAAGGAAAAGAATCTGTGAAAAGGTTTATGCTTGACAGAATCATATTGTCCATCTTTTTAGAAAGTAGGTTTGTTTTTGTAATTAATCAAGGAAACGTAGACACTTTTAATTAATATTTAAGTATGCTTACCTGAAGAAACACACTCGTTTTTTTGTAGTGCACTGGCTAAACGTAATTTTAATTGTCTTTTTCTACACAAGCTGCCCTCACGCACATGCATTAATGGCTGAGTTAAAGTTAAAACTTATTCTTGTTAGTAGTAATAGATTAACTTAACCCAAGTAAACATAGCTTTCTTTTTACTTTAGTTTAAGATAATTAAAAATGTACACGTTAAAATACTGGTCTTGGAATAGTATATTTTTGTAGTTAAATATTTTATAGGATGTAGGATGACTGTTACGGACTTTTATTTTGTTACAGGTAAAAACTGCGATGTACTTAAACGTACAAGCCTAAAGAATCATTCTCAGTTTTGTTTGTATTTTTATGTTTTTAGCGTTTTTCACTAACAATTCCAATAAAAAATTTCATTTGACACCGAGATATAGAATAAGGCAATCAGTTTTTTGTCAGTTTATGATATACAAGGAAAGGATTCATTCATTCTGGATTTGGGGTTAAAAAGGGATGGCTTATCACTTTCACCAAACACAAACTGTAGAGAAAAAAAGCTAAGTATTTAATTGATTGGTAAAAATAGCAATCAGTAGAAAAATTTGCTTCGAAATAAATTAGCATAGCTCCCTTGTTTAAAGCTCAACATGGTTTTCTGTTAAACAAAATGATTCTCGTACCATTACAAAAAAGTTTACGGATTAAAAACTTTTCTCTTTAGACTTTTTCGGCCGATGACTTTTCTTTGGAGATCTCTGAAAGCGTTATGACTATTGAGCTAAAGCTTGGTCGGTTTTTGGGATTACTGTCCCAGCATTGAATAAGCAGTTGCTGAAGCCTAGGCGGCACAGGATAGCCTTGGACTTCAGCGGGCACCCAGAGCACCTCTTTCCTTTCCAGAGACTCGACGACTTTCTCGTTGGACAAATGGTTCAGCGGGATAGCCGCTTGGTGAATCACCTCCCATACGAGACAAGCAAACGACCAAATGTCCGTTTTAGTCGAAAAGTCATCCTCAAGGACGGCTTCAGCTGGGAGCCACCTCACCGGGGTATACTGACTCCTGAACTTAAAGTACTCGCTGGAATATGTGTCTCGACATAGGCTCGGGTTGGACACTTGAATCTTCAAGCCTGACGAAATGAGACAGTTGCGAGTGGCTAAATCTTTGTGGACAAATCTGTAGTTGGCAATGTGTTCCATACCCAGTGCGACCTACAAAACACAAAAAAAACTCTTAATATCCGGATTTTTGTTGATAACCTCGAAGAGACTTGTTTTTTTTTTTAAAAAGACATCCGGACTTACCTGCGAAATAACTTGAAGGATTTGCGTTACCGTAAGCGGTGGAGGTTTTGGGACTTTACGTGGATTATCTTTGCGAGTTGCAAGCAGGAACTGCTTCAGGTCCCCCTGAAAGCAAAAATTTAGCCGTGCCAAAACAAATTGCTTTCTTTACGAGGAAACTTTTAGCGATAGAATTTCATACCCAGTCGCTATACTCAAGGAGCATGTAGTGGGGATCCATGTCGCGACAGAGTTTCACCAGCTTTGTAACATTCTCGTGTGAGAGCTTATAGTACATGTCGATCTCCCGTTTATACTCAAATAAAGCTGTTTCTTCTCGGGTTTGCAAGGCTTTCACCATTACAAGCATTTCCTTATCGCCATCTCCTCCGCTGCTGTTACTTCCGGTTGATTTTTCCCTCAAAATATGTCTGGCTTTTGCAAGGAAAACTTCACCGAAATCGCCATGACCTGCGAATCCACCCGCCATTCATATAAATCAGAAAACCGTCGAGCCTTATTCTATCTCAATTATAACTCACCCAAAAGCATTACAAATTGGAGATCCTGTCGGGGATATGAAATCAGCTCATATCCGCTAGCACCAGATCGCTTCGAGTGTTGGGACAGGACTGACTTGTGACTCGCGATGGAGGCAGTTGCCGACGCAATTTTCCCTCCGATTGAGCTATGCGTCGACTTTCCCGTTTCCCCGTCACTCTTCACACTTTCCCTGAAAATTAAAATACATATATATGCCCAGGGAATTTTGAGGTAAAATCCATTGTCATTTCATTAACTTGATCACACACGTGAACTACGTTTTTTTAGTGTGTACCTGCAACTGTCGGCTTTTAAGTGATGACCGTTTGAAATCAACAAAGGAGCACTTCCATTACTCATTGGCCCAGAGTCTTTCATCTCCTCGTCCCCATTCTCCTTTTCCACTAGTGCAAAACCAAACATGCATAAAATTAACACTCGCGAGTTGCCATTAAAAAGTTCCATTAAAACTCACGAATTTCATTTTACGAGCTAAAATTATTTGCGAGCCGAGGATGTTGGTTTATGTGTATATTCTTGTGCGAAACAATCAAATGTTTCACTTTCACTCGACCAACTTTTATTCTTTTTTTTCAACATGAAAAGCCTACAAACAAAGCTGGACACATAAAACACTCCTGCTTAGGTTTTTGTTAAAAACTTTTTGATAGGAGGCATGTTCAATCGTGGAAAACTATTATTTTCTATTTTTTATGGGCCATAAAAACATTTCACACGAAGGACAAGGAGAGAAAAAAAAAACAACTTAACTGCTAACTGGTGATTACCCATTTTTAACGCAGAGGTTTTTTTTGCAAAGTGAAAGTAAGAGAAAGTGGACATGTGTCCAGTCGCAAGCTTTATATTTTCATGAGGATCTTTATTACACTTTCTTCTGAGCCTTTCACGATCACATGCGAATGTTTTTAGGCGCTTTGTTTATTTTTGCAAGACTGCCAGCGACACATTTTCGTTGTGACTGAACGTGATCACGAACTGGTGGTGGTGAAGAGAAATTTTTTATATTCAAAGGAAGCAGAGCTTGATGGCAAGCCATAAAAGAACTCATATAAATCTTTTGTCCGCATTAAATTCGCATTTTGATTCGCAGGTTGGCTCTCTTTATTTGAAAAAATATTTGTTTTTTTGTGCGCACTTACGTTCGGTAAGGTAGGCTTGCTTTCTTTTAAGCTGTCTGTGTCTGCACCAAACCATGAGTCCAATGACAAGAAGCATGTATCCGGCAGCGACACTCAGAGTGATGGAAACAGTCTTGGTCATAACAGCGTCATCCAGGGATTCTGAGTAGTATTGGTCGTTGGCTGATGATATAAAAAATAATAAAACAGTATTTTTTATACTATTTCCCCTGGATATCAATGGTTTATGACACGGACATCGTCATTACCCTAAATACACTAACGAAAACGTTCGAAAAAGGGTATAAAATACGCATTATGATCTAATAAAAGCGAGCATGAAAAAAGAAGCAAAAAAATCTTTTCATCAGAGACACAAAATTTTATGACTCTTGTGCAGAGTTATTAAAATCCTTAGAGAGAATCGTTAAAACAATCGTTACAATTCAATTTGATGGGGACAAAGTAACTTTGTATAATTACTAGACTAGAAAGATAAGCGGCGGCTCTTTTGTTTTAACAGCTTGTAAGAACTAAAGATTGAATGATGTTTTCAATCTGCTTAAGAGAAAAAAGACATGAGGATTTTTGCTCGGGGCATATGGACCGCTTTAGAGTTGAATTTATCAACAAATGGAAGAAAATTTTGCACCGGAAGTATCATGATGGGAGTGGTTTATGTATGAGTTTTATGTTCAAGTTGTTGTCAACACCGAGAGTGTATGATAATAAGATGCGCTTACTTTTGACGATGAGACGGACTTCTTCTCGGATAAAGCCCCCGCTGTTCCCCGCCGTACACGCGTAACGACCGTCATCCTCTTTAACGACTTGACTAACGAGTAATGAGCCATTTTCGAGGACCTGGAATCTGTTGAAATAGCAAAGGGAAAATTGTTTTTCTAGATGACTATCAAACTGATATGCAAATAAATGGAGAAAAATCAATTTGAATGGGTGCTTTGCATTGAGAAAAGTGAAAGTACAGGGGTACACTTGAACATCTCACTAACGCTTGGTTAATACGTAAATGTGACCGTCCCAAGAAAAAGGGGATATGTAAAGTAAAAAGAGAAACAAGAAAATAGACTCTAAATTCATCTTTTCCCGAAAAATATGCCAAGGCGTAAAGGTAAAAGTTGAGAGAAGCAAATATTGCTCCTTTTCCCATTACGCCTTGGAATATTTTTTAGATAAAAACGAATTTAGAGTCTATTATCTTGTTTCTTTTTTTTGAAAGTACAGGGGTACACTTGAACATCTCACTAACGCTTGGTTAATACGTAAATGTGACCGTCCCAAGAAAAAGGGGATATGTAAAGTAAAAAGAGAAAAAAAGAAAATAGACTCTAAATTCGTTTTTCCCCGAAAAATATGCCAAGGCGTAAAGGTAAAAGTTGTGAGAAGCAAATATTGCTCCTTTTCCCATTACGCCTTGGAATATTTTTTAGATAAAAACGAATTTAGAGTCTATTATCTTGTTTCTTTTTTTACACGACATGTCCCTTTTTCCGTGGGACGGTCACAAATGCTCAGAAGTTTATGTAAAACCCTGCATTGTTGTGTTATCACCGGCAGAATTAGACTGAGAAATAGAAATATTACGGGTCTATTTCTATTTCTCAGTCAAATCCGGCAGATGTTAGAGAAAGTAAATGAAAGTACAAGTCAAGCACAACATGCTTATGTTTACCTGTCCTTATCAAAGCCATTCATAATGTTATTTTTATCCCATTGAATTGTCGGGGGAGGATCTCCATACGCCTTGCAGTCAATCAGGACGCTCTTCCCTTCAATAACCTCTGTTGGGTTCTTGGGCAACACAGAAAACTTTGGAGTGACTAGAGACAAGGAACAAAATTAAGTGTATTCTCAAACATAATCAAATTAAAACACTGTCCAAGCGTAAAAAGTTAAGACAGCGTGGTTTTAATCAACTTTTTGTCACCGAACAAAAAAAAAAAGATACACAAATTTGTTTCACGGTAAAGGGATCACAGGTAGTAGACGAGCCTGTTTAACAAACTCAATGTTTCCTCCTCTCTAGCCAGCCACTGGCTCTGTTTTTCCTTGGAGAAAGCGTGAAAAATAATCTGTGGCGGGTCACAGAGAATAGCTGATTTATGTTTCGAAGACGTACATAAAGTTGCCTTGTGAAATCCCTTTCACCACATTAAATTTTGGAAAATAATAAGCTCGCCATGAAAATTTTCGCAGCGTCATAATCCCTCCTTCATCTCTTTTTCTATGCTAACACACCGCAAGAGAAAGCAACTGTTTTTAAGGGAAGGAAAGCTTTCTCTATCAGGGCAGAAAAGGCTTCTGGCTGTTTCATTTCACAAATTAGCTTTTTCCTTGTGAGACCAGGAGCCGAGTGAGAAATCCATTAATGTTGTCAGAAGCCAGTGTGTCTATGAAATTTTCTCGCATCGAGGCTCTGAAATTGCGTACGTGTTCCGTGACCCGAACAAAATGAATAGCTTAACCAAAACTGTAACCCGACTTTTTGCCACAGGCTTGATAGTTTACTAAAAGATTCTCATGTTCCTATTGAGGAGACGTGTTTCGTTATTAATGCTAGTGTGGTGAAAAGAGAAAATTAACTGGAGAAAGTGAGGCATGTCATGTTTGGATGAATCTCAAAGCCAAAAAAAATGAATAGAGCTACGAGGAAAGCATCTCTTCACCATTGTACAACAACAAAAAAGGAAGGTCAGGAAACAGGGATAAATATTCCTTGCATAACTCTGTATCCATACAATACACACAAGCATTTCATTTATTTTAACTTATTGGCTTTCGTCAAAACTTACCACCAACGTCAACATAAATCGTTGTGTTGATGATACTTTCCGCGTTGGTGGCCACACATGTGTAGCGCCCTTTATCCGAGTGCTTTACAGTATGAAAATGAAGTGTTCCGTTTACTTCCTTTATATGAGCTGGCCAGTGAGATAGCGAGTGTCCTTCCTGTAAAAAAATACCAAAAACATGATACAGAGTCCATATCTTTTCTTATAAAAATAAACCTGGAACATGGGATATAAAAAACGAATGTTTTTTGTTGTTGTAAATACCTTAACCCATCGGATTTTCAAGGGTGATGCTCCATGAGCCTTGCAATGGATTTTCGTCGTTGATCCCAGCTCGAGCTTACGGTCAACTGGCTTGGGCATAAACTTTAGTGTTTCTGTAAGTGAAAACAGGATACATTGTCTTACATATAGGGAAACGCAACAACAAATTTTTATAGGGAAAGTTGTATGAATAAATATGCTCTCGTTTAGTTTTATGTGCGAGCGTGCCAGAGTAATAAAATGCAGAAGACTGTCTACTTCCATACATCATTGCTTCCGTTCATTCCACCTACTTTTACACAATCCATTGGAGTTGCTGTCTTNTATAGGGAAAGTTGTATGAATAAATATGCTCGCGTTTAGTTTTATGTGCGAGCGTGCCAGAGTAATAAAATGCAGAAGACTGTCTACTTCCATACATCATTGCTTCCGTTCATTCCACCTACTTTTACACAATCCATTGGAGTTGCTGTCTTGATGCAGTCCATGTGCAAGGATTCATGTAATATTCACTTTCAACTTGTTGTGAACAAATTGCAACATGAAATACAAGATAACAATTTAACGATTCAAAGTATGGAAAGTAGTGAATTCTGCATTTTTTTCCCTCTATTTTCTCTCAGTCCTTTTCAAAGCTCGAAAGATTTTTTTTTAAAGAGTTAAGCTTGATCTGGGTTTACTTGTTTTTATTTTCATGTGAATATAGATATTTTTATCTCGGGAATCTTTCAAGTCGAAGGAGTATTCTTCAAAAAACCAAGAAAATGAAAGTGACAAGGGCTTTCACTTTCTTATAGACATTCTGCTGAGGAAACAGATTCCCCGATCACGTACACGATAACTTATTATTCCTTGTCTTACGTTTTTACTTTTCTTTCTTGGTTACTCTCGGCTTTTTCCTGTTTCTTCTCACATTTTTAGACCGGGATTCGGAGAAGAGAAGAAAAGCATGGTTTCCAGTATAAATTTACTTTGGTCCTCGTACAAAAATAACGAGGATAGTTTATCTAGAGGGTTCTTGAGCGACAACGTCACCGATTCTCATTAAGACGTTTTGTGTGGACTGCAGTCTTGTAATATCACAGTTCATTTCTTCCAACTATAACTTTCACTCTCGCATATCCTGTATATTTTTTAGCTTTATATGTATTTTGTTTTACGAGGATCTGTCTATACAACCTATTTTTCATACTGGTCACTACCAGTTGACTGCAGATTGAACAGCAGCCCATGAGTCTAGCTAAGGAATACGAGAAATGACAAAAAGACGTTTTTTTTTCGGTGTAGATAACACAAAAAGCACATACGGAAGGAAGACAATAATTTATTAGATTTTGTTTTCTGATTTCTTGTTTCAACTACTGCTTTTTTGAACAACAATGCAGTAAGCTATTTGGCATTTTCTCTTCCGTTTCTTGTCCTCTCTTACTCTCTCTCTCTCTCTCTCTGCGTTGGAGATCATGTACACTTTTAATTTTTATTCTGGCTGCGTCTCTAACGCTCGACTTTTGGTCGTAGCTGGGATATACAACAAAAACTTGTATTCGAGACGAATGTCTTTAAAAAAAGAACTAATTTTCAAAAAGCTTTTTCGTATCACAAACCCAGCGTCTGGTCTGGTTGACCATTGACCACATAAACCACATAAAAAAAGGCTATGTATAACAGCGAAAACAAACTGCCATCTAGATAGCATCCGATTCCGGTAAACAAAATAACAACAGTATTTTTGCAAGTATTAAACTTTCCTCCAAGAATATTTTATTTACGAGGCATGTTAAGTTTTAAATTATTCAAGTCTGCGGCTAGTTTCAGGGTATTAAATTGACAACAGGATTATTTACCCAATATATTACGAAAATCAAGCCGCCGCAGAGCCAGTATCTCGTAAATAGAAACTTAGTTAAGTGAAAGCTGTCTGCACGTAACCCCTACAAAATAAATTTTCAGGAAATGGCCGTGTTTTATTTATTCGCTGTCCATAAAATCTCTGTAGATGCAAGAGTAAACCTTTTTCCGTTGATTATTACGATTATTGAAACTGGCTAGTAGTGAAAAGAATGGGATTTTTGGATTGAAATGCGTGTGGACATATTATCCCGAAATCCTTTGTGTACTTGTATATAGACAAACCAGTGCTAAACGTAGGTTTAATAAAATATTAAATCCAAAGATAAAAATAGAGTTTGAGTATACCTGTCACGAAAAGCTGAGCTGGTCTTGACTCAACAGTCATGTAGCCCGGAGTCATTATCTCGCACGTATAATCCCCAACATCTGTCATCTCGACTGGTTCAATTTTTAATGTTCCGTTCTCAGGGAAAGAGACAAATCTTGTGAAAGGCTTTGCCTGATCACCGCCAGTTCCTCCGCTACCTCCACCTCCTCCACTGTTTACATCGATAAGACTGCTGACCACAGGATACAAAATTGGTCCATCCGCTTGGTCATCCTGGGTGAGGAAGGTCCTCGCCGGGATCACGACTTTGTTGCGAACCCATTGGATCTGGCTGACTGGATATGATGGACCTCGGAACTCACAAATGAAATACGCTGTCTCTCCCTCCTTCACCACAGTGCTCGACGGGTGGCCTAAAATAGTAGGTGGAGCTGGAGGGAACGAAATAGACAGAGAAGAAAAAAAATGTTATTCCAAATAATTTATTTTTATTATCATCTTTTTGACTCTTTTATCTCAGTCCTGGGAATAAATACATGTATGTATATTATTCTTATCCAATTTTAACCCATATGCGCCCTTTCCTCTCTGCACCAGAGAGAAAATCATGTTATCACAAAAACACATGGGTGCAGCGTACTGTATGTGTGGGGGGCATGCATTGTTGTGCATCAGCAGAAGCATTGTCACACTGCACCATCACCATCATCATAGTCATTATTATACTAAACATATATAACATCCCTTCCCTATGCATGCACAAAGCCATTATAGCCAAAGCTTTTCCATTTTTATCTTTTTATCTCGTGACGCATCACAACCAAAATGCCATCATCTCTATTATGGAAACCTTGTGCACACACACTCTCTAACTCCCAGGCATATAGTCAGAAAAAAAAAGAAAACAGACAGTTCGTTTGTGTTTATGTGGTAAATTGTAGCGGTGAATAAGGACACAATATACAGTTGACGAAAGTAAAAGAAGCAGAAGAGAGGGGAGAAAAGGTTTTCGTAGTTTGTTTAAGCTTAATCAGACAAGTGGTACTTTCCCTGTTTAAACAGGCAACACATAACATCTATCCAATCACCAGAGTCTCACCACTTTCCCTCTCGCTGAGTGTGTACATAGGTCGGGGTTCCGTGTTTGTGAGCTCAAATCAAGGAGGAAATAATATTTGTCCGTTTTAACAAAAGACTGGAAAGGTGAACGACAAGCACAATACTACATCATGGCAAGTAAATAAGGTGTAGGACAACCAAGT
>VICI01003249.1:0-13799 GCA_019593645.1 Akabosia matsudoensis | reverse complement strand
TACTTTTCAAAACTGAATTTTTCCACTACGTTTTTGCGCATACTGGATCACATTTAAGGAAACCTTCCTAGGAATCTCCTAGTGAAGTCAGACGTGTAATTCGTTGGGACCAAGAGGACGAAAGAAAACCAGGCGATCCAAATAACCACCACAGCATCAATTAATAATTACCCTTTCATTCTAATCACTCATATAGTTCCTCTACGCGACAATTTGTGGGCACAAAATAATCGTGATTGTAAGAACGAACTCTCCGAATAGTAATATTACTGATGTAATATGTTTTGGAGAAAAAAGACGCTAAGACAATATTTTTATGTCATGTCACTCCAGAAAAGTTGGGGTTTGGCCGTCACTAAACCTGGGAAACTCTGTGGAAACATTCTTTTCGTTCGAAAAGTTTCTTTCATGCTACAAAAAGGATCGAACCTGCAATACTAAAATATCTATGGACGCGTAATTAATTACCATTAGCATTCATTACCCAAATTGATTCCCCCTGTAACTACCTATCATTTCCATCATATGTGAATGTGGGGAAAATGTTCGTGGTTGATTCGCCGATGATGGAAAAGTAACTACTTTGTTACTAATAGAAATATTATGCGACGTAACCACGTCGAAACTGACTATGAGTATGCTTGAAAGCGCACAATACTGCGACAGGAGGTGTGTTGAAATGTAACTGAGATCGTTTGTAATTCAATACACACCTCATGACGAAGGTCATCATCATGCTGGATCAACCGATAATTTTATACCGAATGAGATCAACTTTAGTAATTAACTACGCTTTTAACCTGATATTCGTAATAGCATTGCTTGGCACGTTTTACTTTACGCCTATACTCCATTCACGTGGAAATGTCCTAAAATACTGTGCATTTTAAATGGCGAAATCGGACAGGTCGTCTTGAATGCACAGTAGGTTTAGGCTTATATGCTACAAGTTTTTATACGACCTTATACATTGTCACTAACGTTGATGAAATTGTTCAATCTATCGGTTAGTTTGTAGTGCCTAATACGATACATATTAGTTATAGACGCTTGGCTTGTATTCAAAAAAGGTCTTTGTAATCGAAATGATATGCTAAGGCAGTTTTTAACTGTTACGGTGTTAGGGCACGAAAAGCAGATTGGCTGCTAGCGATCTGATTGTCTGTAAACTCCTCATTCAAATGAAATAAAGCAATACTAACTAACTAACTAATCTATGAACCAATAGGCTTATATGTTTTAAGAATGCTGAAATGGAGAACGGGTCCTCATTTTCTGTAACGGACTATGGAAGGAAATTTTCCTGTGTTATAGTCACATAAAAAAGGATGACATAAAGTCTTGTCATTTTCGTTATAAATAAAACTCGATTTCAGCTCTTCCAGGAGTGTCATTTCTCATAATTCTACGTTCTTCTCTTCCTTCCTTTTTACGTTTCTTTCTGTTGTCTACGCGTCTAGCTGTGTTTTGTTTTTCAGGTGAAAGCAAAGTGTAAGCTCCATTGCACGATTTTGCACTTTACTTTACTTTGTTTTGCTGTTGTCTTGTGGATTTATATTACTCCTCCGAGAATTTTACTCTCTACTAGGTTCGCACTCAGCTAAAAATGTATAAGACGTGGGTTTTCTTTCAGCATCCAACATGGGTGTATCGACCATTTAATTACTGTTGGTCTACAAAATTTTTAGCTTCTCAAATGCTAGCCTACAATAGAAAGAAGTATTTTGACGTCTTTCTGTTTCGTTTAGACTCCAATTTCCATTCGAAGCGATTGGCTTTGCATAACAATGTTGCACAGAAATTACTTCCAGAGAAAGCTTTTACACATAAACTGTTTACTAATGTAGCCTTAATCTATTTGTGATGCCAAACTGACGTTGGTCACGGACGATTAGAAAGACGCGCATACATTATGACACATTAAGCATAAATAATTCCTAAGGGAAATTTTCGGTGTTTCTTTTGTCTAAAAGTTAGTAGCAATCAATTATATTTTTTTAGTGTTGTGAAATATCCGGATAGAATTTTCCCATGAACAAAGTACAGCTTTCTTTCTACTATTGATTCTTATGATTGGGTTAGGTATTGAACTGTGACGAATTACGTGATTTTTTTGCACAAGACGCATTACGACTATCATTTACTCTTGAGTGTCAAACCTCCCACGTGACCAAAATGAATTTTCACGTCTCGATCTGTGAGCATATATTGAGTACACCATATCCGGAGCATGTTCGAGCTCGAAGCAAGCTTCTATTCCCATTTCTGACGTCTGATAGCGAAAAAGCGCGGATAAAACCGTTCCTCATTTACACGTTAATTTATTATTCAAGGAGATTGATTTTGAGCCGTGCTCTCTGCCCGTTCCTGTCGTGTCACGTCAGCTAGAAAAGTCATTTTTACTTGAAACGACCTCTATCTCCTTTCGTTCCCTGCATATGGCTGTTCAAACACTTCAGTTATTTCATTGCACATCAAAAGCCATTTTTTATTTTCGTTTATTGGATGCAGCAGACGTAAACTTAGCAAAAGTTTCTAATGGAAACGAATTTGATAATAATTAACAATACGAAGGCAGAATAAGAATAAGAAGAAAAAATAGAAGATCGTGAGACGAGCAGGAGGTTTTTTTCTGGTAGTCACAATTTATTTTAATTTTTTGAATTTTCCCTTCCGTTTTGAAAATGGTTCAGCTGCAGTGTTTCTAATGAAACGAAGCATAGATAAAAGTTATTGTGTGGAAAGGCTATATAAACCTGCAATCCAACTCATAAGAGCGCCTCGGGTCAGAATCTTTGTCACACCGCTATCCGCCTCCGGTCACAAGCAGCAGCCAGGATACTTCACCAAATAGGAGCATTGAGAGACGACTTCACAGCTCCATCTGGAGCATAAGTTTCATTTGATGGAGCCTTTAGCCACGAAATGTGATCAGATCACGATACGCAAGCTGTTTTTGTGCCCTTTCCCTTTCTTCTCATATCCTGGAAGCATATCATATCATAAATGCAAAACCCCTTTTCCACCTTTTTTTACATCGTCAAAATAAAATTGCCCTTGAGGTAAACGAAAATGTGTTGGCGTTGTCATGTAAATTTATGAAGACATTTCTTGAGTGTATTTCTCGTATTGTCATCGCGTCGTTTTCATCTTGGCTCAACACACAACATATTTGAAATCGTATGGGGCTGGCCTTCTCGACCGTAGAAAATGCTTTGGATCAAGAGAGGGAAACCGTTATTGCACAACACTACTTCTTCACCACAGCGTTGCTTTCCTCTTTTTCCCCTCAGAGAACCCAAGAGCGAAAGGGAAATTTGCATCAAATGCATACATTTTTTATGTTTTTTTTCTTGCGGGAAAAAGCAATTTTATTTTGAATTTTGTATTTTGTAAAAGATGCAATTTAAAAAGGGAAGAGTCGGTGAGCAACCTAATGTCATCCAAACGTATTTTTTTTCAATACGACCAAGAAAAGTCAAAATTATGCTTATATCTGGTGGATGGTATGGAAATTGTACAAAATTGGGTAATCGTCTGAAACTTGTATGAATTCTCGGGAAAAAGTTACAATGTATTATGTATAGCCACAGGATGAAATAAATTTAGATTAGCGAGGATCAAAAAATATGTCTCAGATGTAAAGCGTCCCACAAGATATCCACGTTATCCATTCGAAGGAGGAGTTTTTATTAGTACAAATATAATATTTTGTGAAGGAAACCTAGCGAAAATGATGTGTGATTTGGAACAAAACTTACATACGCCGCTCCTATTTTATTTTGTATACAGCAGTGCTCTAGAGTTCTTGCCTTGAGCAAGCTTTGATGAGCCTGATGAAAGAAATAATAAAGTTGCTACTTGAGCAACAGCGCTAGTTAAAAAAGGCTGAAAAGAGCAGTAAGAGAAACGCAGTAGAGGAAAAAAAATGTTATTTAAATTTACACGTGCCCGATGAATGCATTGTGAACTCTGGAAATACTCGTGAAAAAGGAGGATAATAATGTTTTCTCGTGTAACATAACGATCTCTACATGATTATTACAAAGGATAATATTAGCTTTGCATGTTTAAACACCGGTGAAAGTTACTACTCAAACGGAATAGGACTACAGCAAATAGAAAAGTGAGAAGTAAAAAGAATTGGGAAGATGAGTCAGGAAATTCTCAAACAAATCCAACCAAAGTTATCAACTTTTGTTACAGGAGAAATAATACAAGAACATTTTCAGAAAGACAACGAAGTCCTTTCCTTGCAAAAATATTTGTCACTCTGAACATATGCGGAAGCGTACTGCTTTCCCTTGGCCAAATCGACTGTAATGCACGCAACTGGTAATTCGCGCGACATAAAGCACATTTTTACAACATGATATTCCTGCTGACAGGAGAAAAGCCTATTGTGTCAAAATCCTCTACTGTGGTCACTGCACGTTGTCCAGTGAGAAAAAAGGATTTACATACCTGGATGATGTCACAAACTATAGAAACTGTAGAAAGAGCTTTAGTTCTGGATACAAGCCTATGTTTAAAAACTACTGAACATTGTTTTTCAGCGAAAGCATCAATCCAAGCGAACATCAGCCGGATTTTCATCAACACATATTTATCGAATTTCCATTGGAATGTCGTGAAGGATTACACATATTCGTAACACAAGGCTTCATTTTGCATCATGAGAGGGTTTTTCCTGTCATATTCGCGTGTGAAAGGATTTTGTTTCTACTCCTGCAGGGATGAATTGGTGAAGTAAAAATGCCGTCATTTCAGCTGAAGAGATTTCTGTAAACGATACCTGTCAATTTACTACGTCCACGTCCTTTCTCTAACTTTGTTTTTCTTGTTTTAAATTTAAGCACAGCGGCAATCTCGGACGGTTATCTCTTTTGTATGGTCCCTGTTTTACCTGTAGCTTGCTAGAAGAGAACATACCTTTGTGCGTTATTGAGCAGATCGTAAACTAACACACACCTTTTTTAAATTCATAATCTTAGTCAAAAGCCATGTCGGTTGCCAATAATTTAAAGAATCAACCATATTAATTACTCTAAAGGAAAGCTTGTCCACGCTTCGGCCATTTCCAGGATATTCAGACATTCGCTCCAAAAATTCATCGATAAACACTATTTTATTTCTTATTTCAGACAGGTTGCCAGGCTGTTGTTTTGTTACTTGGTTCACACGTAAGGTTGCACTAGACGCTCAGGACGCACTTCACAGTATTAAAATCCACCCTAGAGAAATAAACTTAAGTATTTCCCACAGAAGCTGTGTAGCTTCCGGTTTTATTTATAATAGTAACATGAATACTTTATCGATCAAGAACGCAGTCCAAATTAAAGCAGCAGATAGTGCGAACCGCTACTTTCGAGAGGTTTTTATTAGGATTAACTCCAAAAAACTAACCGAGAACGACGTTCACAATCTTTTCTCTTGATTTAAAACAACAAACGACGACTACCGTTTTTCCAGTACCTGGAGTGAAAACTGCAAAGAGAAAAACATTCTTGCTGAAAATGATTTTTTGAAAATAAAAGTCATCAGAAATGTGAAAAAAACCAAAAAAAAACTTTTACAGCCAAATTTTTTTATCGTAACATAATCACGCATAGAATAAGTTAGTCCCTGGGTGAATCGGTTCGAACAAACTTTCTACTCGGACAAGGAGAGCAGCTATAAAAAACTATTGTCGTCTTCTTGGCTCTTATATCCCCATTTACCTTCTAGCGATTAAATCTCTGCTCAAGAGAAACTACGTGCAGAAAACGGAGAGAGAAAAGTATTTTCACTACATTGACCTAAACGCTTTTTCCACTACTTAGTGTTGACAAATTTTTCCACCAAATTTAGCACTCTTCTAAACTCCTATTTTCTAACTCTCTTTTCTCCACAATCACCAGCAAACTAAAAATATAACACATTTTTTTCAAAAAAAAAATCTAATCCATAAATGTCCGTCCTCGAAAGAGAAGGAACTTTCCCTCTCAATGAACCCTAAGAGAATACGTGTATGTAATTTTTTCTCTCTTTCTGCTGATATTTTTTTGTGCCTCGTTCCACTCATCTGGAGAGGACACAAATTTACTTTCACTTGAAGGAGAAAGCAAGTGAAAAACTTGTTCCGGACGAGTCAAGGTGTACTTTGATAGATTAAAGCGATGTTACAAGGCTTAAAAAATGTTTTACCTCCCAGCGATCACTATCGAAGTAAAACTTTTACCTTTCACCAGCCTTTTTCATGTAACCACTACATTCATGAGGCTTATTCATGGATTCAAATGTTTATAAAAACCTGCTAGTACCAGAGAACAACTAAGCAGAAGCGTATTATGGGCTAAACAGCATGTGGTTTAGTAGAAAAGAGAAAGTGAAGTGTTATTTATGACGAAAAAAACAAGTGTGCTCTTGGCAAGTTAATAATCCAGGATAACTGACTAGCTCCCTGGAGTCCAGTCCTGGACTTTATATTTCATATTAAAAACTATAAAAAAGCAGTTCAACACCTGATCTCATGTGTGTTCCATAGAGTAAATATAAATATAGATAGGAATATGTGTTATACGTCTTTTAGCAAGTTTTAAGGTTTGCTTTAGGAATCATATTGGCTTTTTATACATCAAATATGAGAGGATTTCTTCGATAAACAAAGTAGAAACTTTCTTAGAAAGTACTTTAAAAGGATTGATCGATATTCCCTTTCTGCCCGTAACTGGTGAATATATGCAAAGCTGTTTGGCTGGGGGATTCTGATAAGGTGGGTATTCCTATTTAATGCTGCGAATCTCTCTAATAAGCAACTTACTTAAACTTAGATGTTAGATATATTTGACGGGTGAACTGTACATATTATAGACTCCGGAGAAAATTTCTTTTCAATATATTTTCCTGAGTCTTTAAGCTGAGTAGTTAGAATATAACGGTTGGTTTTTAAGCTTTAGACTAGGTTTCACATGTTGAATGCATATTTATGCCCCTCATGTGCCATAAAAAAGCTCTTTTGGTTCGCTAGAGAAACCTTTTCCATTCACGCGATAGCCCCAATCTTCTCTCCGAATAATCTTTAATAGCCTTGCATATCATGCTGATGTGTTTGCTGTTGCTTGGGCAACCCATGAGAGGTATCTGCAAAAACTAGTCCGAAAAGATAATTTCTTTTAGTGTATACTTATGGTTTACGTATATTTTGGGATTCTCAGTCTTTTTGTTGCGCCGACGAACTTTTGACCTTTAGGAACATCTGTGTATTTGTTGAATCGCACATCTGCGGAACTCTCAACAGTGTCCTCAAGCAGTAAAAACCCATTCCAGTAATTCGTTCCCATTCTGTGCAAATGTTTGCTGATATGTTCTGCAACATTTTTGTGTTGATTTTAGTGACTGAATCGCAGCAACAAGACTTTCCGTTAATGATTAACCGGGGCTGACGGTATATAGACCGACAAATAGGTAAAAAGACCAAGTCAAATACATTCTTTGTATACACACACGTGTTGTGTTTTATTCGAGGTTTTACATGGCGCCGCCCTTATTGCTAACAGTCTTCTGTAGCAAGCTACTGCTTAAGCTATCAGTTCATGTTCATGACTTCATATTAGATATAGGTAGATTGGAGAACTTTTTTGATGGACAACAGCT
The DNA here is from genome assembly GCA_019593645.1 of Akabosia matsudoensis. Taxonomy (NCBI): domain Eukaryota; kingdom Metazoa; phylum Arthropoda; class Collembola; order Entomobryomorpha; family Paronellidae; genus Akabosia; species Akabosia matsudoensis. The sequence goes on along the minus strand of VICI01003249.1, from coordinate 6,164 downwards.
GTAGAAATTCCTACACATATGTTTGTTTTCCCGGTACATACTTCTGATCCGTCATTTATTTTAGAGAGTTACAAACACTGGGCATCAAATTGAATGATATTTGATGTATTACGGTTTTTAATTCCAATCCATATCGAGTTCTACACCGTTTACACATCTGTCCATGACTCGGTTTCAAAGATTCCCGTGTAATCGCTGTTTCCAAACAGAGCTTTTGGCTGAATTACTTTTTTCTCACCGGAGAGAGAAAAAGAATGTTTTTGTAGCAAGCTGTCACTTCAAGAGCCACTGAAATAACTCATTTTCAGGGATAGGAACGACAGGTAATCTATACTGTCAGTTTCCACATTCGGTTTCAGTTCTGCTATTTATTAACGTGACATGTTAAAGTAGAGCGTAATTTGTGTTCGGACAGGAAACCTTAATCCATTTGCGACTCATGAGAAAAATATCTTCCAAAATGTATTTATTTCACGAAGATATTTGCTTCTAATCAATTTGTCTGGAGGGAAGTACTTAGAATATTATTTGCGGTTATATTTTTAACGATAAACATATAAAAATTAACGTTTGAATTGAATTTCTATGAAAATTAGGAAAATGGAGGGGAAAAAATTAACAGTTTAGTTTCCTCCAGCGTGTGCCACTCTTTTTCTCGCGGCTGGGGTCTCCTTATAATTGCTTTTTATGGTAATACCAGTTGCAAAACTGATTTGGCTTCTGTTTTGTTTGTGAAAAGCTATAATAAATGTTTCCTTCTTCTGTGCCTTGCTTTTGAGCTGAAAATGACCTTTTTCGTTAAGATGGAGTGGATTAACAAAGCTTATATTTGATGAAAATTCGTTGTTGTAACTTTTCTATTAATAAATGAGGGAATTCGGCATTGTAGAATTTCTTTTGGCTAAAGTAAGACCAAGAAAAATTAGCGTCCTCATTAATAACTGCCCAAAATAATGTAAACAAATGAGCACTAAAGGGGAAAGCTACTTAAGGAAGAATAGTTCGAGATTTGTTTAGGTTGACTTAGTTTTAGTTCCGCTTTTTCCTATACAACAGTTCTTTGTTACAAATATTGTTTAAAGTTTGAATGATGGTTTGAATTGGACACAAAAGATACTACTACTGGCCCTGTCTGCGTATGTTAAAGTGGGCCTGGTGAAAATCCTTTGAGCTTACCAAGGGGTAAATTGAGATATTTTGTCCAGCAGAGATATAAAAATAAGATCGCATATACATATTCATACTATGATATCGTAACATAATAGCAATGAGTGTTAGTCCGCGATGCGTCTTGGTTTTTCGAAAGTATCTGATTGATAGGATAGGTATCCAAGGAGATGAATAAATCTGATGGCGCTAAGGTCAAACTTGGTTTGCATAGTTAGTTAGTGCCTAGATATATGCAAGGGAGCCTTGCCATGATATCAAGAAACTCAATTGACTTGCGTATCTATTACTTAGCTGAACTTTGTTCAGCAAGTAATGATATCTATGAGTTTTTCTGTCTGTCTGTCTCTCCGTCCACGCTCTACAGGCCGTACCTTTTGGCTGATTTTCACCAAACTTGGCAGAGGGATACTATGGGCCCTAAGAAAGATCTTTATTGGTTTTGAGCGAAATTGGTTGACCTTAAGGGCTGGGGTCAATGGTCAACTTTTTCTTTTATATTTTGATATGGCATGCGAGGTATAATTTGAGAACAGACTAACTCTGTGATTGTTTTGGATTTTAGTCACAACTGTAAAGCGGTATCAAAGGTCACACTTTTGCATTGAGCACAAGATTTCGGACGACATTCTGGTTTGTACATTGAAAAGTGGAGAGTGACATATCATTAGAAAGCTCTCAACTAGGGCTATTCAATGCAGTCTAGTTTCCTTAGCTTTTTTCCTTGACTTTTTTGCTAAGGTTTCTTCCATAGCTTTTTTTGCTAAGGATTTTCTTTAGCTTTTTTGCTAAGCTCTTTCTTTACCTTTTGTTCTGTTTTTCTGTTTGGTCTTTTCTATGTACTATCAGATGTAAATCAAAGGGCAGTAGGATAGATGTAGTACTCTAGAAGCTTGGCTACGAATACTGTATCCGAATATACAGATTCCATCCATGAACAAGAGTTTATTCAGTCAGTTACCCTCTGTGGGTTCCGTCACCCCCTATCACTGTCAATGTAGTCAGTTGTCATCAAAAATATTTTGATGGGGTGTCAAAAAGTAATTGTGTATATTTTTAAGTCACTCCACAAAGAGATTTTTCGGCTCGTATTTTCTGCATAATATAAATATATTACCCTATAAACATGACAGCAGAAGAGAACACGCTCTGACGGATCCAGTTTCATCGAAGATTAAATACAAACATGTTTCCATCTCCAGCCCCACACGATTTAGAATAAAAACGATTTCATAAACGAGTAGTAGCCTGCCAAGCTTGACAAAAAACTTGAGAGTAAAAAAGTCTGCCATTTCACTACAAAAATTTTTCTGCCATTTCCTTGGCCCTATAAAATTCTATGAAAGTATTCCTGCACCGCTTTGACTGATTTTTTCGTATTTTATGAATACTTCATATCAAGTTGAGAGCTAAATAACAAAGTTCTAACAATTGTAATTGGACCAATTAACTAATTCAGTTGACACAAAGAAGCTCAGTTTCATTCATTTTCTTTTCCAAGCAAACAACGATTTTTAAGTAGCAGGCTGTATTTTTGCTCAAAAACTTAAACAATTAATTATCTCTTGTCAGAAGACCGAGGAGAAAGTAGGCATCAGAATACTTTTTTGGTGAAAAAAATCGGGAAAACCACTTTCCGCCTTTGAATAATGCCCACCCGGCCAAGAGAGCGACAATGGAGAAAATTTTATATTTTGTTTGAAAAGTCACGATGATGCACTAAAAGTTTTCCTTCCCCCAGTTTTTGTTTAAAAAAAAAGTTTTTATATTGTTCGAAAATTTAGATGCACTCACACAGAAATACTAGACTTTATAATTTATTTCCGAAAAAGTACTGAAAATGTATGGTATAAAAGTGCATATAATCCTCAGGAAAATTAATTTTAATTTGTCAATCCCCTTCGTTTCCAACTTTTATCGGAAGTTTCTTGCATTAAATCATATTTCCTAATACGTCTTTATAAAGTTTAGAACATCAGTGTTGAACTGAACCCCAAACATTAGAGCAAGTCAACAACTGGGTACAATGTTGGTAAAGTGAAAGCACCACACGTTCTCATTTTATGAGTGACTTCTAAACGCAGGCTGTTCAAGATCATGATTTATGGAGTAGTAAAATAAAGGGGCACCAAGACGCGGTTCTGGTAGAGATAAAGTTGTATACTTTGAAAATTTGGCAGCGGAAAATCCAAGTAAGAAAAAAATCTTCAGACAATTTGTCACGAAGAAAGTTTAGATACGCTTAAAATATTTGTTAAGGTACCAGGATAGAATGACCCTTACATACGGCCTTATACATTACTAGATTGCATTTAATTTTTAACAGTTTTACAAGTTTGTTGTACACATGAAGTTTGTTACAAGCCAGGAGTGTTTAATTTGAAAAATTACTCATTGCCAGTGATTTCAGAGTAGTCCACGGTGTGACGCAACTATATACTTTGGGGTACATAACTGTTTCTGAAAATTAGTCTTCAGGCACTCAGACACTATTCCCTCCTGGCCAATATTGTGGTTTGGCTTCGACTTTGTTAATGAGAATGAGCCGGCATTTCATGAAAGCGACGCAAGTTCAAAAGGCTTCAGAGCAATCACTGGAAACGTCAAGAACTTCTGTAATCGTTAGCACTGTTGATTAATTCGTTCTTATGCATGTCAGGGCAGGAAAATGTTGATTAATTAAAATTGCTAATAATTTTCCAATGTTGAATTAGTTACCATTAAGCATTTCAGGAGTCTAAGATACATATCTGTTGTTCTAGCATCAATAAAAAGGGTCAAATTTTAACAGCTCACTAATTGTAAGTACAGTTAGCTTGTTCAGGCACGGCTTTTGGCTGAGTGGTAAACTGTTTATGCAGAACTCTGTACATTATATATTCCATTGTATTACGCTATAACTTCGAAAAATTCCGACGCTACTGCTTTAGCTTCATATTGCCAATAATGATCTCTAAAAACATTTCTCTAATGGTTTCATTCATCTTTTTTCGAATAAATTGGTACAAGCATCTTCCAGCAAAAGGAAATCCACAGCGTCAGAAGGATTGATAAAATAGCGAGATTACAGCTTTTTCAGTTGAGAATTTTCTTTCTACCTTTCTCAAGCATTTTCCCTCCTTATTCGTTACGCAGTAACAATAACTGTAATGTACTAACTCGTTACACGTATCTTGCCCTATTACTATTATTAGCTCTGGCTATTCTTACTAGGAATCCAAATAAAAAGAAGTTCTTAACATTTTTATTGTCTTTTCTAACATTTTTCCCATCTTTTTTACCAAATCTTTCTAGTTTTCCGTATCGCATCATATCTTCTCTGACTTTCGTCTAATGACATTGTTCAGTCGCGTACATTTTTTATGCTTCAAATACATCTGTCGCTTGTTAAAAGCTAAAACCCGACAAGAAAAAGTTTCTTTCTCTTTATTACTGGGGTTGCTACACTTGCTGCACTCCACGTTGTGCCTTTATGACTTGTATCTAGCTAAACCTGGAACAGGTTATGATTTATGAGGGAAATAAAACATGGACAATGAACAGAGAGTAGAATTTTTTGTTCTCGGAAATAAAACGAGCACATTAGCGAAGTATTTTAGAGATATATCAGTGTAATATTGTCAATTGAAGTAGGAGAAAGTAGAAAGAGAAAGTAAAAAAGGTTAAAAGATTAAATTTGGTAAATCAAGAGCTAATTTTAGGTACATTTCATGTACAGGTGGAGAAACAGACCAAACTGAATCAATGCAGAAAATTCAACTGAATCGGGATTCTCATGACATGACCACATTCATTAATTTTACTTCCCTCCATCCCTTACATAGTATTCATCGCTCAACCAAAGACTCTGTCGACAAATAGTTCACTTGCTTCTAATAAACGCTTATTTGGACACACTTCCACGCAGCCTGAAGGCAAAAAAAGGGGAAATCACGGTTTGTTCAGGAAGTAATCTGAAAAAAGTTAGTTCAATGTTTGTAGACGACCCAACAATATTTAAAGCATAAACCTGGATGCTTTCGGCTGATTCATGACTGGAAAATTTTAGAATTTGGACAAGAACATGGGCATTTATGTAATTAGAAACGCCAATAGGTGTGGATTAATGATTAAAAGTAATCGTATCCTCTCCAGAAGACGACATAATTGAATTAGAATATGATATTCTTTCCAGCAGGCTTTATTTTTAACCTCTTTGTAATATACAACTGTAATTTTCCCAAATTCCCCAAATTTTCCCTTGTCGTCGCTGTTTTAAGTGGTGCTTTACAACTTCAAAGTAAATCGTGCATTAGTAGGAAATCAATATGATAAGGTGATTTATTGATATGTTTAAGGTAAGTATGAGCTTTACCGATTGATTCTACCTAATATACCATATATTTCAGCTCTTATGACTTAAAATGTTTATAAAAGGTCTGGCAACGAAACTGCTCGGTGAATTTATTTTCCAAGTCTAAGTATCAAGGTGTACTCATTGAGCCGAGTAACTATTGATGCATAAATAAACAAGCCGGTTTCCAACGCAGAACAGTCTTACAAACAACTAAACACGCACAGGATGCAATAATGTTTTGTATGCAACAGACGTGTGCAGTTTACCCTCCAAAAAGTCTATAACACTCCAACAATATGAAACATCACAACGCTGATATGCCAATGTGCACAGCGAACAATATCCCAATGTTTTAATAATCTCGGGAGAAAAATGTGTACACTGAGATCGTGCTCTTTTCTCCAGTTGAAATTATAACCGCCGTGGTTGCATAGGAGAAAGTTGTCTGAAGTCAATATATGAAATTGGATTCTAATGAAACGCTTTGCAATATCGTTATATTGCCACTGGTCTTTAGAAGGTGAACGAAAATCGATAGAACTTCGGATGGGAAATATATCTGTGGTATATGAGCATGTGCAATGCTAATATAAGGTGATGATTCGAGTAAATCACGCCAAATTAATTTGCCAGTTTCAAGTCTAAGTCTTTACTCTAAAGT
>VICI01003248.1:0-13800 GCA_019593645.1 Akabosia matsudoensis | reverse complement strand
TAACCAATTTAGATTGCTGTATAGTGTACTAGTTACAATAATGATGTCTGATGTGTGCTAAGGAACGTGCTTTTACCATGCTTCTCAGGCTTGTTTTGTACAAAATGTTAAGTTCCATCATTGCACTGCCTTTTTTAAATGTTTGCCTAATTACGTGAAGCTGCGCTTGGTGAAGCTGTAGGTCAAACTGATCCCTACCGTGTGCACAAAATGCACATCAATGCTTTGTGAAGTGAAGATACTGTGACAAACAATATACATAACGACAATACCTATCCCCATACCATTTTGTCTCGCATTGAAAGTCTCGTCATCCTAGCACTTAAATGACACTTGATGAACCAAACATGAAGAAAGTGGTTTTCACGGGGTTTGAGCCATGCTTCACTGATCAATTATTCTACATGGCGAAAGTCGTTGTTATATGCATTCTACCAAATTTGCCGTACAAGCGGAATCAAATAAGGTTGGCTGTGGAACCAGACAGGATTCTCTAGGCCGAATACTTGTGTAAACCGCTCAAAATCACAGTCAGTATTTTGTTATGACGACGAAGAAAGTGAGATGTAAATTTAGTTCAGTTTGGAGGGAAGACAGGGATCGACTTTCATTTTCTGCTGCTACCTTGTCGACTTAAAACCCGACGGTAAGGGAAGACATCTCTCTCGAAAAAATGAAAAGGAGCGAGGAGAAATCAAGATTTGCAGAATAACTCAAGGAGAAAGCAGAAGGGAAAGACAAACACGGATCAACATGATGGGAAAGTACATGCACAAGGAACCTCGTATAGTTCATCTTTTAGAGAGATATCATCAAGTCTAAGAGGACAGATAATACTCAGTGGAAAACGGTGTAAACATTCTCCTAAAGAGAGATACACAGTCATGTGGAAACTTCTATTCCCAGTGGTATACGACTTATGAGGATATTTAGTTGAGGTGTGGTAAAATGCGACTACATTTACGATGACTAGAGGAAGAAGGCAAACTCGTTTTGACTAAAGAGTGTTAATCAAGAGAATGATTTAAATTTAGTTCAGTTTTTCTTTCTTGCACTTACATGACAAGGGATTTACGTTTTTTAAAGAAAAAAAAATCAAAGGAAGGCTAAAAGCCATACTGGCCGGAGTTGCCCGAGTGAAGGATTTATGGCTATGCGGTTTTATCCATGGAATCAGCTGTGTGTGAAATATCGAAATTCATGCCGCGGAGTTTGTTGTTTGATTCTCTTCCATGAGCATTTTATGTTTTCTCTTTCACAGAGAAAGTTGTGAGGAGAATAATAGAAGTGGGAGTTGAATGAATAACAATAGTTGGCAATCAAGCTCGCCTCTCATGTCCTTCATTACGTTATAATTTACAAAACCAAGTTTACTCCACGCCTTGATCACAACACAAAATACAATCAGATTAATTCACCATCTTATTTGGTGCGTCAACTCAGGCGTCTGCTGAGATTCTCATGAGCGAAAATGAAGTCATGTTTTTATATTTTAGACATCCTCCCAGGAACAAGTTTTCTGAATGCAATGCAGAACCCCAAGCATCTCTCCCTTGGAGTTTACAAACCGTGAAATAGGTTTCTGAGGGGCACAGATAGAAAAGCAAAAGGGAAGGTGGATCAAGGTTATTCTTATTCTTTACGATTCTTTAGGATTTATTCTTGTTAAAAGCTGGGCACAACAATGGGCACCGTGCGCAAACTTCGTTGGTAGTCAAAACTGGCTGTAGAAAAATTCTTTGCAGAAAGGATTTAAATTGACAGCCCAAATATATTTTTCATCACGTCCAAGGATCCAATAGAGAATTTTTTGGTTTTTCGAGCAACACAGTTTATTTTTTATCTAAACCGCTTCTCGTTTCCTAAGATATTAAGAATCAGGTAAAGGTAACACGTAAGTTCGGTTTGATGATGATGAGTATGCTCGGTATGTAATTGTACGTGTTCCCATGTGCAGAAGTTCAAGATTGATCCCCTGAAGTAAGTCTGTCCATCAACTCTCAGACGGACTGCGTAGCGAATGTGTTTTATTATAAAAGTGACTACTAAGAGCTGACTACCTCTTGTATTGGCTGGTGGAACACATCCGACACATTTTTTCTAAATGGTGATGATGGTTGGGTTGCTTGAGAGCTACACAGAACACGCTTTTATTCCGTTCCATTTTCCGATTTGACGATGATGTGCCTATGCCCATTAATATGCCATCTTTTCAAAAGAACCATTCTCTTGTCTTTTTGTTCCGAAGATTTTCCTTGAAGAAGTTTTCGGTCTGAAGGAGGAATGGAATGGATAAAGGGAAAACCAACTTGGTATGAGGTTTCCTAGTGTCGAACTGTTTTTTGTCATTTCTTCTATTAGTCCCAACGCGTCTCTCCGTTTGTTGCCCTTGTCCCTCTGAACACATAACTTCGAAGAAAATGAAAGTGGTTGGGAGAAGGAAAAAGCAGAGAGCTATGCGGTGAACCGTGTGAGGATTTTAATACTGCAGAAGGAGACATCCTCACGCTCTCCATTCACAGCTCGAAAACTCTATCAAAAGCAATGTCCCTAACTTTTCCTTTCTTGTGGTAGAGAATTGTTAACATGCCTTTTCATTTCTCTTTCGAATTTCATTTAGCTCTGATAGTTCGTAAAGCTAACATGTTAGTCTAGTAGATCAATGTGGTTTCCCATTCCACTATGCGCCAGCTGTCCTCCTTGTTCCATTTTGACGTGCAGAGCCATTTGTATTTTCAATATAATATATACGAGGGTTTATTTTCTATTAAGCATACGCGTAAAAAATGTATTATGTTTGGATTTCAATAAGTCACCTGTAAATAAAATTTACATCATAGAAAAATACAATGTACGATACACTAAAAGAATTTTGTATACAGTTTTTTTAGAATTTCTAACATCCACAACGAACTGAGAAAGGCACATCTCCTGTTCAGTATCTGCATACAGTATGTCCGAGAAGTGACCGGTTCAAGAGCACGTTTGATTCAGATTTGTTTATATTTTGAAATCAGTTTACAGCTGCGGTTAGTCATAAAGCCACAGGAGCCGTCTGGCATGCGCCTATCCAGTTGGAATGATTTGATTCCAGTCTGGTGTTTACTATTTCATTTTATTGAAATTTGCTATGAATCCTGTCCCGCTGTCATGAGCTTTAGCTTTGATTTGTGTGGGCTCTGTGTGGATATCAATTGATGATATACTTAGATCCAATTTATTTTGGTAGACTATCTCATAATCTCTTATTGCGGCTACTACTACTATCCTTGATATCTGATGTATCATGTGCCCAAAAGCACTAGAAAAGATTCATTCATCGATCAAACAGTTTATTTTCTAGAAAACATTCAAAGGTCTCGACTTGAATGATTCTTTGAGGAAAAAATGTCTTCTAAGTTTCTTAACTCTTCCTCGAAGTCAATAAAAGTTGTCCTGTTCTTTTATCATCCTAAAGCTTCTATATTAAGGTTATTTATAGAAAAAAAATTTCACTTCAGTCCATGCAATCGATTTCTATCCATTATAACTTGGTTTTTTTATCCTTTCTACTTCCTTTTCAATTTTACTCATTTCTTTGGGACACCATTCTTTAATATTGAAAGAATCGACGCTTCAATGCGTTTTGTCTATGCTATCAACTTATTTGTAAAGATTATCGGCAGAAATCTCAAATAAAAGGCGTTTGTTTGCGTGTTCAGAGAATTTTTCTGAAGAAAAGAAATAAACAATTCCAAAAAAAAATGTAACAAGAAACTCCTCTTTATTGGATGACGTGTGACCTACAAAAGGGACCGCTAATAACACAGAAGGAGAATCAACATCTAACGAAAATTCCTCGATTTTTTACACGTTCTCTGATTTATCCTTTTCATCACTGCAATCTTTATATGCAAAATATAAAAACTATACAAATACAACGCTCCACTCGCGAACGTCTACAAGAACAACGGTTCGTTGGAAATGATTGAGGAAGTGTGGTTATTTTTATTGCGTGCAAACATAAATGACAGGTTTGGCATAGTAAAAGTGCTTCCATAAAAGCTCTACTTTTTCTAATAAAGAAGAAAGCGAAAAAATGTACAAAAGTGTGTGCGTGGTGTCATTATTTGCAGAGGGTGGGGTATGTGAGCAAACAATAAAGTGGATAGTATGTTGAATTTGAAATTTTTTTCTACCTTAATCAGTTTCAGGCTTTCATCTACCCTTGTAACCAAACAGAATATCAATACAATCAAGTCCTTTGATGTGGCACTAAGCAAATTTTGACTAGCTTTAAGATAAAACGAACGTTTATTGTGGAAGAAACACACAACTTGGCAAACATGTAATGACGGGTTAGGCTTTTACAACAGACATTCGCCCCTTTGGCGAAAAAAGGAAAGAACGTAATGGACGAGAAAGTTTTAGCAGTTTATACTTGTTCTGAATTATTTTGCAAAGATTTCCACATTCACATTGACATTCGCGAGAAAAAATATTCAACTGGGAATGTTCAGTTTAACTTCCACAAGATCGAAACCTGCATGGCGGAAATGTTCATACATGAGTATACGACTTTAAGGTGCGGAAACTATTGCTCTATAACTTTCCAGTTGGTTAGGTTTCCCATCGAGAGAGGAGCAGTATTGCTTGACGTAGGTTTTTTATTAAAAGTTATGAGATCGCGGTCGCAGCAGCGTTCCAAAAAAAACTCGTCGGTTTCTCAGTTCTCAACAGTTTTTATTTTTGGCAGTAATAAGTACCTTTAGTAATGATGGGTTTATGTTGCCGAAATAAATGTAAGGATATGTGTGGCTGTGTAGTAAAAGTGTACGTCTGGTTTCTTGCAAAATAACATTCTTGTACTTTCGGAATGACGCATGACTTTGCATTTTTAACGACATTGTTTTTTCAGCTAAAAGGCTCGCATAGGCAGTGCTGCAACAGGATACAGTCTAACCCATTTTCCTGAATGGAATGTATGCTGGCGTAAATTTTATCACACTTAACATGTGTCACCCAGAAAATATGAACCATTTGGTATTCTTTCACTGACCCGAATAATGGTTAATCAAAAGAGAAATTCAAAAACAAGAAGGGGGAACACACGGCAACGGAAATTTGGGGAAACATGATACATGCCTTTACTGTCATAGCTTTATTACTCGCGAGTTTTAGTTGTACCTTATGAACTTATGATTGGAATGCATGAGTCAAGCTGGGAATATATTTTTCAAAAATCTATTTTCTCTGACAGTAACTACATTTCTATCAATTTCAGGAGTAAAAATAAAATCGATACAAAAAACGTCTCGAATTCTCATGCAGAGACTGTGAATAGAAACCAACAAAGTTGGTAGACGTGAGAGGTAACGAGCTGTGTCGTAAACATGCGAGAGGAAACTCGATTTGAATCACAAATATGTACGCCCTAAGAAGAACACAACTCATGACTATAATTCTTCCTCACTTTCTTGTAGTGTTCGATTGGAATGTTTATTTTTATCATCACCGTTGGAATACTCAAGTATCTGTATTTGCTAGCCGGAGGATATGTTCTCCTCAAGATTGGAAGTTTTTATCTGCTTGTGCTGTTTGATTCCACGGTTGATAAACACGGCTCACATCTTTTGCTAGGAGAAAGTGTACGCTTTCTTCTTTCCATGAATATACATGTTTTTATTCTCTCCAGAGCCCGATTATTTTTTCTTCGGTTTTTTGTTTCTAGAAGCTGTTTTCTTGTCCATCCAATACAGACTCTGAAATACAGTGAAACCGGATCAAAACTTGTAAAAAAAGAAGATAAATAAAGCAGTTACCCTTGACGATGTAGCATATCATGAAACTTTTCCGTTACCAGACATAAAAATATCTTACGTAAATCTGCACAAATATCGTAAATATGCATTTTTCGTTTCCAGTATCGGCATGCAGTTGCGGTCATTCAGGCTATTACTACTGACTGGATACTACATCTCTCTTGATTTACAATGAGCGTATCATGGAATCTAGTTTAAAAAATAAGATATATTTTTCTTTCCAACTTTACCCTCTACATATTCCATAGAGATGCAATATTTGTATAATATATTAAGCCGTTGGGGTGGTTGCTCCGTCAGAAAACATTTTCCTATTTTTATTATGGCTGTTTTGGCAGTTAAATAATAAGAACAGTTCGAACTGGAAATTAGAATTAATTTTATCTTTAGATGGGGCTATTGTGCACAACATGTTTGGAATAGGAAGAGGTATCAAAAGAAAGTAAACATTTTCTTCAATCTCGTTTCCCAAGAAGTGTATGCACACAAAATAGAAAGCGGAAACGGAATCACAATGATTTTTCGAGAAAAATCCTCCTGTTGTGATCTGCATGTGTTTGTATTTGTAACATGTAACAGCACAGATTACATTTTGATAGGACCGTTGCCGTCGAAAATATTTGCTTAAAAAAACCCAGTACTTCTAGTAGTGGTAGCGTAATAAAAAAAGAGATTTGTAGCGGCAGTTTCTAACTATGGCTTGCTTGTACACAGTCTCATTTCCGTTGCTTCTTTTTTTTGTATAAAAAATACAACAATAAAAAGCAGCTGGGCATGGAAAGGATGTTTGAGAGCCAAAAACATGGAATAAATATGGTGCTATTTATTTCGAAGTGACAGCAGCAATGCGACATCATCACCATTTTTTCATACTTTCCGTTATGACTTACCTGAAAAGGAAAATCATGTGAGTCTACGACAGGATACGACATTATGTACTCCAAACACTTCTACACAGCCTATTTAGAAGATAGTATATTTTGGTGCACGTATTGCTAGTTCTTTAGTGAAAACTGTTCATTCCATTTACCTAAATATTTCTACTTATCTGGTGTGATGTATTGTGAAAGCCTAAATTTCGTTACATTTCGCAAAGTACCTCAAAGAATTTCCTGTACAGTTAATCTTTACAAAAGAAAATGGGAAAAGTTCTGCTCCAATGCTTTGCCTCACACGTTACAAAAAAAAAATGAAATCAAAATTCATGATCCATTTATTTTCATCTTTACTCTTGGTAAAAGAATTCTATGATTATTGTATTATTATTTAAATGATTATTGCCATTTTCCTTATTCTGTTTGCTTTAATTTAGAGATGTACAGCAAACACAAAAACAAGCTATCTTACTCATTGAATTTCATCTTCATCATGAATGGTCCTTCACTTATACTTGGGCTAATGTCATGTTCATGTGTTCCAGGTAGTTTTATATTATGTCTCAAGTGTCTCAAATGAATGGAAGTATCCAAATACCTACTCACCTATTCTAGGCTCCTCACGTTTCAACTTTTTCAAGTAGTTTCACTTTTTGTTCGCTCGCTGTTATTATACGGAGTCATGTATTTGCTGGAAACGGATCACGGAAAAATACTTGTGTAACTTACTGACAATTTATTGCTGACACGTGCGTCCCAAACTGTTTTGTACGGGGGGAGCATAGTTCCAGAAAAAGATTGTCAAAAAGCAAGCTAGTTGAAACTGAGCGGTAGCTTGAATTTCATTTTCAAACTATTTTCACGTATATGTTTGCACTTATTACTTATCTGACGTTTTCCTAGGAACTGTTTGGATTTAAGCAGTAAACGAATGTCACACATAGCAATACACTTAGCTATTTCACTTTTCACTATACACTGGGAAAAAAATAATTAGTTGCTGCACTAGTTTTGATACGAAGTTTTTCTAGACACTTCGAAAGGTTAATTAAAAATTTTAATTTCAGAATTAACTTGAAACATAAATCCTGTTGACAAGGGGTCTTGAAATTTCAAAATACACAAGGCTTACTTCAATGTAGCTTTTGGTATTACATTTCTTGGAAATTCTTACAACCCTCAAAGAATGCGACCTTTCCTGGGGTGTAATTAGACTTGACTTATTAATAGAAGCCATCAGTAGTTGGCGATTAATTTTCTTTAGAAATCAAACACCGCTTTGTTCAACGAAAATTGCGTGATCGTCGAAATGATGAATGATTCCATTTTACCTGTCTTCATTGGCGACGATTTTATCAGGTATTTACCCAGATTACAAGCCAGCTAACTTTCTCGACAAGCATAAACGTTCATAGTGTAAAAGGCTTGCGAGTCTATTGTTCTTTGACATTACAAAAGGGTTAAAAGAACAAAAGTATTCTTGTAACTTACATAAACTTGTAAAAACGACTAGGTATATAATTGCATTTCCAACTTTGGAACAAAGAAACTTTGAGAGAGCCTTTTTTGTGTCTGACTTTAACGAGCTCAGGAACATTGTAATTATGTACTTTGAGTCGACGTGTGTGTTAGCGTAATTATGAAAGGTGGGAGTGTGCTCAGAGAAAGCGGCTAGACTGGCCATGTAGCTAAAAAAGTTGGACATGTGTTTGGTCACCAAAACTTTGTCAGAAATTCCATTCTTTCACTTCTGCGTGTAAATTATATGAGTCCAAGTTGGAGGTGGAGTACAACATTTTACGGTCAGTACATAATTCGGTTTCAAATACATAACAGACTTCATAGCCTTCTTGAGATATTGGCTATTTTTTTACTTAGAACGATTTATTATTTTTCTCAGAATACAAGTCACGATTTTTGCTGTCACGTACGTTGCATTATGACAATTGCAGTCGCAAAAAATGTATATTCTTGGAACATGCTAGAATGCCGACATCTGGAGCTTGATATTTAACGGAAATTCATTGCGGAAAGTTTATGTTTATTTGAAGTAGTTATGGGGAAAATTGGAAAATAGAAAAGTAAAAGTTTTATTGAAAATGTACAAATTATTAAGTAGAAGCCTTCATGGTAAACTATGTGTCATATATCATAGGCTCTATGACGACGACGCAAAACTCTTAAAATTGAGTGAAATACTTCGTGAGGGCGACTAACGTCAGGAAAATGTTTTAATCAAAACATGAACAAATAAGTTGATAAATAAATACTATAAATTTCTTCATCAAGTCATAGCAGTGGGAAAGTAGTTGACAAATGAATGCAGATGAAAGCAATACGACTTTCTTGCCCAAACCACAAGTTATAGACGCAAAGGAAACAGTGGTTTGCACATTCACAGACAGCCGTTAGGACCCGGAAGTGTCATCACTGCCATTCGTCTATCTGTCTACGTAGGATACTTGATAATGATGCTCTCATAGTAATGTATGCGTTCCCCATCCTGGTTATTCGTAAACGATGACAATGATCGTGTGGTGTGGCAATTTCTCTTTCATCCCATGAAATGTCTTTTACTCTGAGTTTAAGTTGGATTGAGTCTGAGCAACAACGACACAGCAGGAAACAAAAAATTGTCTATGAATGCGCACAGAAAACAATATCAGCAGCAGCTGGCGCGTCATGTCACAAACACGCGAACTAGATTTACTGTTGGTTTTACTAGATGCGTATGAATAGGAGAGCATATCTAAACTTTAATCTCTCTACTAATGACATTATATGCACTGGTAATGTCATTTCGAAATGCATTTCAACGTTTTACAGTGGTGCAATTCAAGCTGCAAATGTAGAGAAAAGCTGAACATTCTATTGTAATGTTACGATTATTGTTCAACGGCACAATGAATTTCCTTTTGTGGACGCTTTCACCAAAAGATAAAATCCTTCTCAATGGCAAGAGAAAGTATGGTTATAATGTGTAAAATGCACAAGTTGAAGGGGGTTTTAATCATTTTATTATATTTTCACCCTTCAGCTTACAACCGTGTGTAGTTACTTGGAAAATATTTCTAATATAGTGTAGGAGAAACAGAACAAATTCGGTTCTACTGTCTCTGCGTAATCATAATCTCCTCAGTAACTAACAAAACCAAAGACTTGAATAAGCTCCCACAGCTTGTCCTAGCCAAGGTAACTCACCAATATGTCCACGAGCCAGTTCGTAAACGAAAGGGGACGAGAAATGATGCGACACTCGCACATTCCTTATTTCCGGATAATGCCTTGAGGGAAACGATAAGTCGTATGTTGTAATGGAAGAACATCCATTAGTATACTTTTTCTTCTCAAACATTTATCGATTTATCATAAACTTGCAAGCTTCAAGGCGAAATAAGCTACCACTAAGTTCATCATCGTTTGTAATACCTTTAGAGTTGGTATTTTATTTCTATGAAAAGTATTTTAGGAAGGAATGAACAGTAGATAATAGAAGGTAATGCGTTTTTTCGGGACCACTAATGCCGGATTACGATTCTGTGCTCGGAAGCATATGCCAAAAGAGGGCCATTAATAAGTGAGCTTAAATTGAATACTTTCGCGTGGTAGTTTTGAGGCAAAGTTTGACTTTTCATAGAAATATGACTTGTTTACTCAAAGGTCGTTCTGAAGTACACTATTCATTACACAAAAGAGGCTAAAACTGACATCGACCTTGGTATTTATTGTCGAGCATTTCACAACCTCACTTATTGTTTCTTATTTGTAACTGTTATTGTGTGGCTGTCGTCCAATAAAAAAGGAATCAGCATGTGCTCGTCATTCTCTTATCTCACAAACTGTGCAAATAAAAAGGGAAGATATTCAAACATGCGCTCGTTTCCTTGAGCAGTCAGTTTTATTATAACGATGCCTTATGTAGCTCGCAATCTCATAATTTCCTGCGCAGCGGCCACATTATCATGCACATGCTGATATTATTGCCAGAGATACATACTAAAGTTAAGCAACTAAATGATTTGCTTGAAGCCAGTTTATTTGATTTGAGGAAACGAATGGCACGTGTTTATTAAAACAATAGAAGACATTTCTGAATCTCTAGCTGCTAATGAGTTTTCGCAAAGAAGGCAATCAGAAGGATGACGACATGCCATTAGGTGAATGAAGTGAGACACTGTTACATTTTGCTCAGCTAATGAAAAACAGGAAAGTTTGGTGAAAGCGGCACTCAGGCCATGTTCATGGTTCATTGTTCCCAATGACCAAGTATCTGCAAAGTTATTTTGGACGAGCCAATTCGGTTGGGGGAAAGTGTTATAAAAACTCACCATGAAGATTTGACTTGTGCATTCATTATTATACAAAGGACGGAGAGAGAGAGAGAGAGAGAGAGACGAATAGGGTAAGAGAGAGTGTAAATATATGCTTTCTCCTGGGCTCATGTCCACTTTAACGTCGGTTGACAGCCAATTCCGGACTGAATGGTGAAAGTGTTTGCCAAAAATAACTCGACGGGGGTGCCTTTCCCATGCTCGTTTAGGAGAGCAGTTCGTGCTTTTCTATGAAACCATGAAAGCCGTGTGTGCATAATAGAAAAAATATTGCATTATTTCCTTCTTTCGTACCGAAAAAATCTAGTTTCGTCGCACCTTTATCGAGTTAAGCTTAACACGTTACACACGTGAGAGCATACACATCGCCTCAACTCTCTCTATCTGAAATTGTTCCCACTACGCCTGATAAAAAGAAAATCCAACGTAAACCTTAAATTTTAAACTCGTTTGGTTCACGTTATGTAGTTGCCAAATTCTATAATTTTTTAATGCCAACATTACTACTCCTATGGAAATTATGAATTGACTGTATATGGGCGCTTCACGCAAAGAACTGAATGCCGATCGCGGAGGTGGCGACAATAGACAAAAACGCACAGATACAACGCAGCTTTCAAGGGTGAATATCAGTATAAGTCTGTAGCTGTAGGCGTGAGAACAAGCACGTTAACCCAATGTGACAGATTTTTTAGCTGGTAAATAGATCTTGACAAGAATACTGACATGTTTACGACTAAAGAAGATGCCAACATTAAAGCGAGACTAAAGAAACATAAGGCCGAGACAAACAAGGTCAACTTTAATAGAGTTTAACGTATTGAATTGATCATGTATAGAAATATAGATGTTTTATCGTAAGCTATACTTCGTGAGAGGTACTAATCTTGTATGAACTATTGTGTAATATTATTTAGCCCAATTCGATTATCCCCCTTTTTCAATCAAGGCGGAACTAAGTGAAGAGTGTGCGTTCGTCGGATCTCTGTAGAAAGTACTGCAAAACATCTGGTCTCCTTGAAAATCCATTTCGGCGATGCACATAGCTAAACATGTGCACAGCGGTATGTCCAAGAATCGTTCTTTAGCGACATTACGATACATGCTCAAGGAGCGCGTTTAAATATTGATTTTGTCCAGGTCTCAAGATAAATTTCCATCAACTCTGTTGGCTCCAAGGCTTTTACATTGATGAAAATTTTTATTTGGCGACTCAATCACCACAATATTGCCAAAATCCTTATTTTGTGAAAATGAAAGAATATATAAAATACCATCAGTCTCTTAGTAAATTTATTCCAGCCTCAGAAACATTATCAGAAAGAAAGTTTGCAATCGTATTTCGGGCTTATTTCTATTACAATACGAACATTTTCTCGGAACACAGTATGGCGGGCTCGTAGATAATCTTCTTTTTTGACAAGAAAGATACTAATGTTATAATCCCTTCAAACGAGAAAGTTTTGAAAATCCACGTTTTGAAATGACTAGGACGAGCCTACAAGAACAATCTGCTGGGTTTTTACTTTATTTTTATGCTCAATAGAAGCACGCAAATTAATAGTTGTTTAGAAAAGAATGAGGCGACTACTAGCGCCTAACAATGCAATATATTGTTATACGTTTGAGCATTGTATCGTTATCTTTGGATCTTGAGCCGTTTATCTTTTTCCATACTGGTTTCTCCGAAATTTGTAACAATATCCGTAGAAAATTTTCACTGATATCATTTTGCTTGTTGTAGAGAAAAGGCTCGAGCGAAAAACTTGTTTTTGTTTGCCAACTATGCAACTTAAAATTTTCTCTACCAGAACCCATGCTATTTTCTTCCTTTTATTTTCATTTTGAACACTTCTCGCGGAAATTCTTGTACCAGGAAAAGTCGCTTTTGCATGGTGTAAGCTCTTTCCTAGGTTTACGAAAGGAGGAAAGTTTTAAGATGATGAATATTTACTTTCCAACAGCAGTAAATTACTTTCAAGACGAAAACCGATGAAAGAGTGAAATCATGCATGGTTCTTCCCCGCTCAAGAGAAAGCGTCTCCTCTTGCGTATCAGGATGTAAAAAAATTTTTGAAAGACTAATAACTTTACGCTTTCCATCCCAAGAAAAGCCGTTGCTGAAAGTATTAAAAATCTTGAGAGAAAAAGTATTTTGCAATAATGTACACTATCTTGTTGAACGCAGAGGGTGCTGGTGAGTGTGAAAATGACTTCCTCATTCGAATACATATTTGCGTTTGTGTGAGGAAGAACTAAGGGGTTGTTAAATCCTGAGCGGTGTGTCCTCTAAAGATGTCGGAGAAAGTACGTAAAGTACAACACATGGCAAATGAGTTAACTAAAAAAATTTACTTCTGAAATTGTAAAACGCTATTTGTGTGTGTTTATGTGTCTCCAATTTATTTACGATCCAAAGAGGCATCGTAAAAGTTACGAGAAGCACGACTGTGGCAACTCTGTAATTAGCTTAAATCAATGCTACAATTACTTCCGTCTCTATACGGCCACTGCTTGTTACCCTCATTTAGAGGGAATACCATGTTGTCGGGAAGAGCAAGAAGTAAAAGAGCTTTCAGGAAGTAAAGTCTTTATCTTGTTTGATATCATTTCTGAACTCTGGGTAGTATTCTGTGTTAATATTTGTGTTGAGTCAAGAGCCGTTAAACGAAAAAGTTTACAGCATTTTAGCACAACTATTAAGCATTGGGTTGTGGTTTCACGAGAAAGTGCGTAGACTATTAACATTATACACAACACACTGACTACGTAGTCCACGGCCTTGTTTGAATA
>VICI01003247.1:0-13807 GCA_019593645.1 Akabosia matsudoensis | reverse complement strand
TTTATAAGCTTACCAGCTTTTATTATCAAGCAGATCCCGAAACCGTGCATAATCATGCTCTCCTTCAACGATATGCTAATGATAGTAAAAACTTGATTAGACATTTATCAAACATTTATACTGCCGGGGTTTAAGAATAAGTTGAGCAGAAACTAAATGCAATGAATATTTTAAACTAAGGCGCTCATAAGGGAAGAGTGTTCCATGACATTCTGCAATATACCAGCATGTGTGCGAATTTGATTGCGAGGAGTGCTCAGATTAAATAATTAGAGTGCTTGTTTAGCCTTTACAGATATATCTGGCTGCGGTTTTTACGAGATTTTACGAATTTGTGCGTGAGCATCCTTTGGTTCGAGGAGGGAAATGGGAATCGAAACGATAGTGTGTTTACTTTAGTAGTAGTCAGTTTAACAATAATTTTATTTCAATACCTGAACACCTCAACAGTTTGACTAATTAGAGAGGTTTTAAATTGTTCTAATTAGTATTCACTTAATATTATTCAATCAATTTATTTGAACTTGGGCATTTCACGGATGAATATTATAATGTTTAGGAATTTCCACTTGATTGGGCAAAATATATTAAGTCGTATCGGATACATTAATACAAAATACATTAGGATTTTTCAGGATATTTTCTTTCGAGTCTTGGTATTATAATGTTTAGGAATTTCCACTTGATTGGGCAAAATATATTAAGTCGTATCGGATACATTAATACAAAATACATTAGGATTTTTCAGGATATTTTCTTTCGAGTCTCGGACCTCCTGATCACCAGTTAAAATTATGCTCTGCAGCAGTGACACTGGTGAGGAAAGTAGTATTTGCTCCAACGAACCATCCAACCGCGACCTATATCGAAAATTAAAGGTTATAAGGTCAATTAAATATATCCCTTCGAAATGTGCTAACAAATAACCGGAGAAAACCTAAAACTAAAATTTCATTACGAATAAACCAACTACACTTCTTTCAGAGGCTAAAACTTACTGTCACAAATTTCGTTACGAATCTTCTTGGATGTCCAGCAAGCCCAGCCCGGACCGTCCGGGCAAGATGCCATAGCAACTGTACCCAGTGCAACTAAGACAACAAGGAAAACCAAAACTTTGTTAGCGTTGTACCCCATTTCTGGAACTGGACTTCAACTATTAAATGAAGTGGTAGTTAATGATAGTTTAACTGCGGGTGATTTAGAGGATCTGATGAGGTGTCTAACTCAGAGTTTAGCATTTATATGCTATGATCTGTACTGCTTGCCGTGTCAGTTTATTTTTGTGAATTTTAATCTACATGATTGTTTGTTTTCAGTCTTAATTCCGCGAAATCGAATCATCCAAAGCATATCCAACACGAGCCTTGAATATAGGCTTTATGTAAGCAAAATACAGTGAAACCTGTATATTAAAGGCAGCCCTATAAAAGACCCTGTCTAATAAAGGTATCGTTTCTGTCGCCCAAACTGTATTCACCCCATGTATTTTCCCAACTCTATAAGAGACATGCTCTAGTAAAGGCGCTTTTTTCGTCGCCCTTGGATGCCTTTTATAGACAGGTTTGACTGTATTGACAAACTGTCCCAGGTTTACTTTTACAAATGCAATGCAATCTGCATCCTCCCAACAAAAGAAAAACATTGTCCTCATTTTTTACATATTTGAAGTTATAATCAATCATGTGTGTTAATGAATATTGATCACATAACAACTACAACGTTAAAAACGAAAAGTTTCCAGGAAGAGACACACATTAGGGATGTCTCGTTCTAATTCGAGCTTGTCAATAAAGACTGATGGCAAGTTGTTTACTACCATTTCTGTAAAACTTCAAAAGTTTCACGTACTTTTCGATTGAAATTTGAAGGTGAAAGATGGAAAAAACCACAGGATAAAATCGATCATAATCAAAAAATCTCATCTCCCTTCATCAAAATCGGGCTAGGAACTACTTGGGAAGAATTGCATGTTTGAGGGTGCTGATTGCCCTTTCCCTGACTCATTTACCTGAGCGTGATTGATTACATATTAATGAAATATATTTGGCAAACATCAGAGTTGGACCATTTCCGGAGCATTCAAAATGGTGCGCTTATACGCTCTGCACCCAAGGAGAGCTCAAGCTCTCATGTATCGTTTTGATGGTTTCTCCCGTTCTTTTATACAGATGCAGTGCTGATCGACAAAGCAATCATTACATCCTTAAAACTAGAGAAACAATCAAAACTTTGTAGTAAAGCGTGCGCTTTACATGGGCACATATCGTATGAGAGAGCCATAGTTAAGGCTCTGGAAGTGGTCCAATAACTTGGATTTTGGCAGAATATTTTTTAGGAGCATACCACCATACGAAGGCAGCGTCATGGCAATCACAATCATTAGTGACCGATGGTGTAACCACAAAAATTTCCGTCAAATCTGTGTTTTCATGAAAACATCTTGACGATTCATGGAGAACATGGGGAATATTCATATTGAAGTCGTTTATTGGGGACATACATTATCAAAGGTTAACACGTTACACGAAGTACGCTTATTGTTTTCCTCACGGAGCTTTTTGTTTGTCTCCTAAAAATGACGTGAAGACCTTTTTTCCGTATGTTCCGTTTGTTCCGGGTCACCTTTTTCACGAGAACTCTTGAGCAGTTACTCCAATCGGCTCCAAACTTGGCAGATTGGTTTGGAATATCGCCATGACGATCTTTCTAATTTTTGGAGGCAATTGGATAAGCTCTTAAGGTACTTTCAGGTGCTTGAAAGATTTTTTATTGTAGTTTTGGCTATCACTCGGGAACGCTTTTTCATATTGGACTGAGATTTGACATGAAGGTGCTTTGAAAGCCTTTGGAAAGGATAAAAGGGGTTTTAAGTAGATTTAGTTACCGGAGGTGCCCGAATACGTTTTTAGGATAACTTGGGAACGCTTCGACAGATTTGTCTGAAAATTTGTATTCATGTCCCTGGGAGGCCTCTGGAAAGGATAAATTAGTTTTTAGGTAGAGTCAGGTTAGTAAAGGTGCCCGAATTTCGTTTTAGGAATAACTTGATAACTCTTGTCTTTAATCGCCGTGGTTTGAAGCAAATTGCTTAAAAAATTTTCGATATTCCTGATTTCTTTTTTGTGATTACAGCATCTGGTAACTAGTCTTCGCCTGCCACTGATGTGTTTTTGATAGTTGTTCATTCTGTCATTTCCTCTAATCATGTTTTTGTGGTTATCAATTCTGTCATCTGTAATACACACAAAAGGTCCCAAGTTCGAGATCTGGCAGAAAAAGATTGGTCGTATGTTTTAGCAAAGTATTATCGATCAGAATAGTTTTTTCTTGGCATTCCCTTACTTCAAACGACTGTGCAGTGCTCGAACCGTTACCGGTACGTAACAAACTTGGAGATATCTCCTGGTATAACAATAACAACTACGCAACAAAACACTTTCCGTCCTGATTGTAATGGAACTCATCATCATCGTCAAGTTGTTTTCAATTTCTTACACCTTGAGTGCTCTTTACATCATATTATGGAAGTCAAGTGAGGTACATATCCAAGTATGGACTTGTTTCATAACAAGTCAGTTTAATGTCGTAACTCGCAAGTAATTTCCCCATCAGCCCTTTTCCACAAGGACAAAACTCTTTAGAAAATTCTGGAATCGTATACAAAAGCCATGAAAACCCCGACAAAATTAATTTCGAAATCAAGATTAGGATTACTTTACATGGTGACAAGTTTGCGTATTTGTAGTGCAAGACTACAAACTTCCACTCAGATTCTTGCTGAAACAGAAAAAAGTACCGATGATTCGCCGTTTAGCCTCGTTCACTTACTGGATCCGTTTGAGCACAACAACTGCTTGCATATATTAACCCTAAATGGAGCAACTGATTTGGAACCCGGTAATCTTCCAAATATTTTAATTGAACATTCGGATAAGCCTGGCGGTGAAGTGTATTCCGGTCTTAATCTGTCCACGATTTCTCTTCACTATAAAGTAAATTGTGTTATATCCACTGATCTTCATGTGGCAGCATACGCCCGTTTGAAAACTAACAACACTTTATGTACTTTAAAAAACAATTTTCTAGAAAAATCTATTGTGCCTCAAGTACTTTCACTTTTGGTCATTGTAAAGGAAACGTTCCACGACGGCCGGTCAATAGAACCTGTATTGGACCTTTGGCTTCGCCAAACCCATCGTGAGTGCCCAAAGATCTATGGACACTCTGATGGCTTTTACATAAGCTTCGTTTTGACAGTAAGTAAACTGGGTCATTTGAAGGAAGTTTACCTGGCTTTACCTAGAGATCAAGGCAGTCTTCATTTAAGCTTAGACCAGTACAAGTCAGTCAACCCTCGGAAATACGACTATGACGGGTTTTCGCAAAACGTACGCCTTCTCCAATCACTAGAAGAATTTACTGAAGACATCAATTACGACGGAATAGTCTACTGGAGGGACAGTTTGAATTTGACCTATTTCGCAGATCTGGCCGTCGACTCCAGGAACAAATTTGGCAATTATAAGACCATCTGGCGGTCTGGTGTTCTTAGCTTGGTTGCCCGATGTATGATCAAATCATCCTTCAAAAGTTCGACAACTAGCTCAACACAAACTGCGTTTTTGCCAAGGCAAAATGTAAATATAAGTAAGATTCCCTCTGCTTCCCATTCCACCAGCTTTGGACACCAAATTCAAACTCCTACGGGCAATTTGAAAATTGTAAGCTGCAGTGCTCCTATCTTGAATCAAATTAGCATTAACTCTTTTGTTAGCGTATTCGACGGTTATACTTGGGCATTGTCAATTTGCTGCTTTATCTTGCAGGCAACTTTAATCAGGTTCCACTTGAATAATGCAAAATTCACTATAATATTATTTGAAGCAATTAAACCTTTATTAGAACAACCGTCCAAGCTTAGATCGGTTACGGAAATGGTTCGAATTTACGTTGGAATTCTGTTACTAACCTCCCTTGTTATCGGCAACGCTTTCAAGGGAATAAACGTTCAGAAAACTATTTCTCCTAGGCAGTTTGTAGTTTACGATAACATTTCAGACATGTTTCGAGACGGATATCAAATTTACACAAAAACAGTGTTGCCTGCTGCAAATGAAGTTAGTAAATTTGATCGATGGACAGGTAACCTATCATGGTTTTATACTGACAAGCATTTTGTAAAGTATATGAACGAGGAAATAGCAGTGTCACAAGTTGAGAATATACATCGAAGACTCAGTTCCAAACATGAGGGGCACAAACAGGTAATGCCATTATTGAAAAGGCTTTTAGGGTTCTCGAAAATTTTGCCAAATTTAATGCAAGATGTTATTTTGAAAGGAAAATTAGATCGTAAACCCCTTTCTAGGGTAATTAGCAATTTACCAGTCCTTGAGGAGGAACTATTGTACAAGAAACTAGAAGAATGTGACAGAGTTGGGTTACTTTTATCCGACCATGAGTGTTTTCGATTTCAGAGTAGATTGAAGCCCGTAAGGAACCAAGTTCATGTCAGTAGAGGATATATTTTTAGTTTTGATGTATTTTTCTCGTTTACTGGATTTGGAAATAGATTTGTGTACGACAAACTGGAGGTTAGTCGAGCTATGGGCTTGTGGGCGAGATTGGACAGCATTATTAAAACCGGCGAACTTAGGTCCAAAGGTAGACGAGTAGAAGGAAGTGTGAGAGGGATGTCTGGAAACATTTCCCTGGTGTTTATGTTGTTACTATTTGGAATGCTGCTTGGTTTACTTATCTTCCTGCTCGAAAGCCTGTACACATCTAATTTCATCAATATTAAGAGGTTTTTCTGATTCTTCAAGAAACTACTATTTTTAATAAACTGGTAAAACGTAAGAAAATGACAAACAGCTGTAGCTCCAAATTGTTGACATTGACAGCTTTAGCTCGTGGTTGGAACATCTGAGGCACTGCTTATAGATAGAGATAAGATGCTTTGTCGGATATGCGTGGCCTGTCAAGTGTCAAGGCGGTTTTACATTTATTTTGTAGGACACTTTTTATTTTTAAATACTTTATTGAACTGCTTGCTGCTGCTTACGTTTTTGTTATAGTCAAAATTAAATTAAATTTATTGCCGCAAGAGGCTGGTCGATCTCGTCAACAACGTCTACAAACTTGAAAATTGTTATTTTGTTTCTTTTCCTGCAATAAAAAAGAGATTTTCTTCCTAAGATTCTTTCATGTATGTAAGGTTTCACGGTACGTTATTATAATGTTACAAACGCAAGCAAAAGATCGTCAGCGCACAATCAAACTGGCAGGTATAAGCTCAAGCGTTTTGTGTTTTGTCGTACATTTTATTGTTTTTATTTTAGATCATAAATAAAATGCCAAAATGTTACCCCATAGACTGTAACCTGTTGTTTTTCATACAACGGCAGCTGTTACAGTGATAAACTCACAAAAGCCTATTCGGCATAATATATGTATTGGTAAAATGATCTTAAATTACGACACATTTTTAAGACGATAGAATTCACATTGAAGACAAAATGTTCCGTGACCGCACGAACTTGGAGTGTCTGTTGCCGCACATAAAATAAACTTGAAATATGTAAAATTCTTGCTTAAAATGCTGTCAAGTTGAACGCTAACATCAAATATAGAAGTTACGAAAAACTATTTTACGTTAATACTACGTTAATGAAACAAATACGGTAATTAGTAATTAGCTACGAAGCTGGTGTGCATGAGATGAGGTCGACCATGATTTCCTTTTCATGTACCTTTCTTTTTTGATTGTTTTTGGCTGTTTGTTTGATTCGTGGAAGTACATTGAATATTTTTTGTAAAGTCTCCTCTTGTGCGCAATGATCATTGATGACGGTGACAGTGATCCGTCGTCATTTCCTAAAATCAGAGGAAAGTCGTAATGGCGAAATAGGAACCTGAAGAATTTCTGGGTCCGAGAGTAAATTCCTAACACGAAAGTACAAAATAATTAAATTATGTCATGATTCATGATGAACTTAGGAATTGTAACGAGCTTTTATTCAGTTTGCAAAATAACTGAATCGAATGAATTCAGTTTGGCGGGAATCCTGCCTCAAGCAATTCACTAGAAATTGGAAAAAATAAAAGGAAGATTAATTTTTTGGCCAAAACGGTAAAAAATATGATTTTGTTGCTTCTCTCAAACCTTCCGGAGTTTACGTGGGCGTGCGATGACACGTCTTCAGTCTCCAGTTGCTTTACGTACGCCACAATAGCTTCAAACTTAGCACTCTTACGCAGTCGAGTGGATACCTGAGTTTGGAACTCGCGCAAGGTGCTCAGTGACATGGTGCCTTTTGACCGGAGACCAGTTTCACTTCCCAGCTCCCGCACAACTCTCTCCAACTCGTCTTTCCATCTTAGTGTCCTCTCCAGCTTTATCTTCAAATCTTCAAGAAGCGAAGTCAAGCTACTGACATCACCTTCTAACCTTTTACAGTCACACTTTAACCTTTTCCTTTCACGCATCAACCCGTCTTTCAAGATTTTGAGTCGCACATTCTTCTCAGTTAACTCCTCCACATATTTTTCTCTCTCGCAAAGTTTCTCATGAGCAGCACCCAAGCACTCAATATGTGTCAAAAAGCCATTCACCGACGTATCCGTGTTAAGGTCAACTTTGTCTATTTGAAATTTACTGAGCACAAGGCACCTGTGAAGAATCTCTTCAAGTCGACGATTCTGTACGGCAACCTTTGTGCTTGTCTCAAACACTTTATTTTGTGAGGCTTGAAAGTTTTCGAAAGAATTGACTAGAGATGTTTCCGATGCTGGTGCGTCCCCATGAGGACGAGCCCCCAAAATAAAAGGTTGTTTTGACATACTTCCTGCCCCTCAAATAGAGACGATGATGTTGCTTGCGCCTGCTACATACCAAGTTCAACTGGAGACAAAAAAAAACACGAATGAAGCTCGAGCCGCACAGTTTTGCGGAATTGTTGTTGCAATCGTACGTAACCAAGGAGATGTCCCTGTGCGTAACATTTTTTACTTTTGACTTTCTTCTTCTCTTACTCCCCATCGTGTTAAGAATGTTTTGTCCCATTTAAGATTCGTGTGGAAGTCACGATTCCCTCTAACATATCAAGTTGGAGGATGTGTTTTCATTACTTGCTCACCAAAAAAAAGTTTTTGTAAGTTCATAAACTTGGGATATCATGCTTTAGAGCTAGAGGTTGTAGCTGTGGACAAAAAGACAATCTCACTACAGTCAAACCAGTATATTAAAGCAGACGCATAAAAGAACCTGTCTATCTAACAAAGGTATCATTTCTGTCACCCAATCTGTATTCCCCCCATGTATTTTCCCAACACTATGAGAGACATGCTGTAGTAAAGGCACTTTTTTTGTCGCCCTTGGATGCCTTTTATAGACAGGTTTGACTGTAGTCATCCATCCTATTATTATCCAGATTCCACGATCCTCCGTATCTACGAATCTACGCTACTTGAGTAAGCATAATCAAAGTACACCCAAAATCGCTGGTATTATTTCTAGACAAAGGAATTCATGATGCTTTATGCGTAGGGGTAATTTGTTATGAAAATTGTCGGGCTACAGCTAATCATCGGACTCGACAATGACTTGCTACACAGCTGAATGGTACACAGTTTTACGGGATGTTTTAAGTAAATTAACCTGTCTCAAGAATATTTGCATAATATAATGACAATTTTAATTCACAGTTTTACCTTTAGGACAGTTTTAGGTGACCCACATTTTTGCATGCTTTTAACACAATGGAGATGTTTGTTTGCTAAATGAAAAGATGAAGCGCACTGTGATTAAAGATTACATATAACTGAAAGCTTATCAATCTAGAGCTCATCTTTAAGGAATTTGGACCGACAAATTGTTGCCTTTAGAACCAAAGAAGAAAACGTGTCCGGAGTTTAGCAAATAATATATGTTAAAGTGTGCCTCACTTCGTAAGTAGATTCTTCGACAAACACATGAGTTGGATCAGATTTTACATGTGATCATAAATATCAAGTACGTAATGAATGATGAACATTAGCTTACAAACAAGAAATACACAATCAACTCAAACAACTGTCAAATTGCGATAGAAAGTTACATAAACCATAATTTAAAACGCTCTCAAACAACCGATGGGTAGAAATACAAATTGACACAAATTACATTTACAAAGATAACTCGCATAATTTTCTCCGATAAACACGCTCTTTTAGGTGATGAATCATCTTTTAACTGATTCAGAACTCAGATTGATGTTTGGCAATGTTATGTATTTATAAGTCTCAGAAACGTTGAATTTATTTCTTCATTGAATTGAATACTACCATTGAATCTTCCAATTTCCTTCTGAAGTTATCTCGTATAGGATGTAGGAAATTGAAGTATGAATATTTATATATTTTGCAGTGTGCAAACAAGGGCCAGTTGTGTTTGCAATGCGTATTTGTGTTACAAGGTTTTATGTTCAGGATTACAAGGTTTCTGGAGCTAAGTTCAGCAAGACCACCGGCTATAGATTAATATCTTGGGTTTCATGACACAGTACTAGGAGATATAAATACGCTCATATAAATGCGCGTCCTATTAATGTGTGAAAAAATAAAGACGACAACAAACTAGAAAACTGTTTTACGATCTCCAGATGCCAGATAATAAGCGGAATTAAGACATCGTGATGAACAATATTAGTTAACAAAGGGAATTGATTTAAACCAAGCCATTGAGCCATTGATGGGAATTGATCCAAAGTTTCGAAACAGATAATAGAGGACGACGTAATGCCAGTTAACAGCAACAATGATTAAAAACTATTCGTTATAGCAGCAATGTAATTTAGCTGAATTACTCCCTTGATTCAATTAAACACTGTGTCCACCAAGAAAACATGATGGAACACCTAAAAACTGAACCAAGCAATCGCAAACCATCTCCATCAAGCTTGATCCATAGAAGACCACCAGTAACCGGAGAATCTCTTCAGTATGAGGACCGTTTCTTTTTTGTCATGGCTGACTCTTTGCATATTGCACAAAAGTATTAGTAACTGATATACTGAAGAAATCAAAGTGTCCAAGAAGTATTCCCCCGCATCCTTCATTTACTTTTTGGCGTATTTACGTATTTACCCCTGCTCAAGGTGGGGTCCAAATAAAAAAATCTTTACAATAAAAGCTGTAAAAGCTTATAAAGACGAAGCTGAAAGCAAAAGAAAAAGCTTAGCTAAAAAGCTTAGTTAAAAAGCTTAGCTAAAACTTAGTTAAAAAGCTTAGCTTAAAGCTTAGTTTGTTATGCCAAGCGGAAGAAGAGACGCTGACGTAGGTGAGATCTACCGAGATCTCCTGTCAAGAACCGTATGTAGCATAGAGAGTATACGGGGAGGCGTATTATATATGTTAAGAATATGTGAGAAGATATTGTTATGCCAAGCGGAATGAGAGACGCTGACGTAGGTGAGATCTACCGAGATCTCCTGTCAAGGATCGTATGTAGCATGGAGAGTATACGGGGAGGCGTAGTGTATATGTTAAGAGTATGTGAGAAGATAGTAAAATTTGTAATGACAGTTCAGTTCCTATTCGGCTGTCTTCTGACAACCATCTCTTGCTCGCTCAGCGGAGCATATAGATTTTCCTGTAGTTGATTTTTCTGTTGTTTCAGATAGGTTCGAATATTTGTAATAATCAATAATAGTAATTTTCCAGTTTATCTGTTCATTAAATAAATACTTAGACTTTCGGGTAATAGTCTCCCGGTTAATCAACTTATTTCTCGTGGAAATCACCTAATCTGGACGTAGGAGAACATCACGCTAACCTCTGGTTTATCGAACTTGTCTTCTGCTTTCTCGAACATATTGGTATGCTAACTGATCATTTATTCGAGAGTCACATGCTATCTTTGTGAGACAGGGAAAGGGTAAGGGACTTGGCATAGGGAGTACACGGTCGTAATCCCAAGGAAGGCAGTAGTTTAACCAGCCGATACGCATCATCATCACTGATATAACCGGCCGACACCCCACCTAACCCCTGATAATTTAAATGTACATTTTTATTTTGCATATGAAACCGTTTTTTTTTTTTGGTTTCCGTTTCCACTGAAACTCGGCTTGCTCCCGGGTTCATTTAAAGACTGCGATTCTCTCGCCAATGATACAAAAGCACCCACACATCGCTGTCGTGACCAGTCATGAAATAAACCG
This sequence comes from Akabosia matsudoensis, assembly GCA_019593645.1. Classification (NCBI taxonomy): domain Eukaryota; kingdom Metazoa; phylum Arthropoda; class Collembola; order Entomobryomorpha; family Paronellidae; genus Akabosia; species Akabosia matsudoensis. The sequence goes on along the minus strand of VICI01003247.1, from coordinate 2,603 downwards.
TTATTAGAAATATTTCAATTTAGGAATTTTAACAAGGTTATTTTGAAGTAGATAAAACCTAGTTTCAATATGCTTGCGTCCTTGCAAAACAGCCAGCCTTAGTTTCAGTATCTTTTTCTTTATCCGGTCTGTAATTGTGTACGTAATTATCTACAAAAACATGATAAATATGTGACCTTCCGAGCGATAATGTGGCTTATGTCTTTTTGTCCGTTGGCCTGTTTTTCAAAAAGTGGGAAAAAATCAGCAGCTTCATATCAAATCGGCAAGGTATTTTCATTCAATCCACCAATTAAGACCAAACGATTCTTTTACTGAAAAACTTATATTTTATTTCAAAACATACACGGAAAACAATTTTATTTAGTGGTGAAAGCTAATTTAGGAAATTGTCTTTGGGGTCTGCCCGTCTATTACATTTTTAGATTTGGTTGTTTTTATAAGTAACCGCTAACATTGTTCTAATTAAAGCTTACCTGATACAAAATCCAAACAAAATGAATCCCGAAGTTATCTGCAAAGTATTTTTACATTTATACGTTAGTAAGCATATTAGACCAAAGATTCGACCTGTCCAAGAAGTAATATCGTGACAGTATTTCGCACAATATCATCGCAAATCGATAAGCCTAACTTTGCCGTTGCTAAGCCATACATTCCCAAAACCACGTCATATGGACTACACGCCTTGAGTCGTTGTTTATCCTCTTTCTTCACTAAGTTAATTTTCCAGTAGCTCTTGAACTGGAGACTTCGCTTGCGAGGAATCCCGGCCATGTACGTCAGGAGAAGGGCGACAACAAAGCAAACAAGACTTATCGCTGGCGTCGATAGCCACAGCAAAACATGCAACTGTTCTCGAAGCTTGCAAGTTGCAAAGGATGCAAAGGATGCGAGCAGAACTCCGACAAAGATCAAAGTCGTTAGAAACTTGTTCACAGCTGGAGTAGTCGTCGTGATGAGGATTTTTAAGAGCTGGTAACGATGAAAACACGTCTTGTATGCGGAATGGGAGTTTTTCAAGAAGAAATTGGATTTTGTTGGTATCAATCCTTCAGAGATTTTAATAACGACATGAAGTACAAGCAAGAGACAGATAAGGATGGACTGCATAATCCATGAATAAAAACTCATAACAAATGCGTAAACAAACGTGGCGAACACTTTCGTTAAAAGCGACGTTCCGAAAAGTAATTGAAGGGGGTCCCATGTAATTACCAATGGCATAGCACAGTAGCCAGCAGGAAATACCATGAAGATTGACGAAAACCCGCGTACTAGTAGGCCATGAATTTCCGTTCTACCAATAACCGGAAGTTTGATGAATTTGGGCTGGGGAGTGGGTTCAAATAGGATGCACTGGTTGATGACATATATAAGCTCTGATTTGAAAGTGACGACCATGTGAAAGGCTGGAATTCCAATAGTCAAACTGAGGAAGTGGATGGCGTTTCGGGCCACTTGCTCCATGTGAAACTTGGTGAACGCCGACCAATGGAAAAAGAGCCAGCAAAGATAATACCCGTCTGCGAGCCAAAGTCCAAATGCCAGCAGTATGTAGACATAGCGATACGCTTTGTGATGAGGTTCCATGTATTCACGATTTGGAGTAAGGCGAGGGACAGTTAAGTCGAAGTAGTACGGCAGAGGGATAGTATTTTGGAAAAGGTTATGAATTCTAAAGACAGGGGAAACTAGAGACATGATTTGAGACTTTCGAATATTTCATCTATTGCAACGAGTTTGTGTGGCACATATGCCTGACGGAAGTTTTCCTTTTTGGGTCTAGCTATAACATCAAGTTTGATAGAATCTATATAATTTATTTTTTAAATTACGGTTGACATGTTCCTAATACAGAATTCCAGACAGTTCCGTATTCCAAATTTTTGTACCGAATGGCCCTTATTATTTCAGTCGTATAACTTTTACAGTTGCAAGCCTGCTCGTAATATATCGAGTATTCAGAATCCTTTCTTTAGAATATAGTTTAGATTTTGGAGATCCATCAAAACATAATTTATATATTCATCATTCCTCGATTTATTATTCAATTACGCTCTGAAATCAAATAGAACCAACAGCTGAATGAGTACGCGTTATACCAATTGTTTTACCGTTAAACTAACTATTGATTCATACTGATTTTACTCATAAACGCATATTTATTAACGTGGCGTAACGTAGAGTGGAAACGTTAGGCTTCACTGTCGAAGGTTATAATATTAGGGTCTAACCAAAAACTTTGTTATAATGAGTGAGAAGCACAAATATTTCACAGACAGCAGAGGCTAATGCTTATCATAGCTTTTTCCTTTCCACACCAGTGCCAACGAAGGAACGTAAACCATTTACACTAACTTTTCCTATAGATAATCGGGATTGGTGATTGCTAATGAAATGAAAAAAAATTTTTTTTTTGAAGTCCTGTTCATAAACAATAAATACATATTTGAAACCTGTAAAGCGCATGAAAAACGAGAGCTTACACAGACCACTATCAGTAAGAATCTATTTGTTAAAGCCAATCGCCAATCTGGGTCCTGCGGTAATATCAGTATGCTTGATAGAAACCTGTAATAAAATATGGCTCACAACAAGGC
>VICI01003246.1:0-13816 GCA_019593645.1 Akabosia matsudoensis | reverse complement strand
CCGACAAAAGAAGAAACAGATCTTTGTCTGTGTGCGCATCCTTGTTAGAAACAAATATATGGATTTAGATAAGCCAAAATGCACTTGTACGAGATAAAAATCATATTCAGATTATACTTAACTAGCTTCCGTTTTCAGGTAGAATTTTTACTTAAAAAAAGGCTGCAAGCTAGCCTATAACTGGATATCTGTTCATTTGATGCGATCATTGAATAAGTTTCCTGCTTATTTCTGAAGCTCAGAAGAGCTCACTGACAACCAACTGGGGGATGGTTTATTAGTACGATTTTTTGAAATTGTAAAATCCAGAATAACTCGTTCACAATAACAACTTCACAGTTACAATTAACGAAGCCCGACAGAACAATGCAACAATACAAATACAATTAGTACATACTACAACTACATACATACGTTTAAAAATGTTATTGTGTGCAAGACGTAGATAAATTGTAAAAAACATAGAATAAATCTCAATCCATGAAATTAGACATTATTGGCAATGATTTTACTTTTTAATTGCAATTAAATATGCTAAAATGCTTCATCAGCAAGATTCTCTCTACTAATTTTCATGGCTATATTCTAGTAAGAACGGCTACAAGTACTACAACACCACTACATGGACAACCATGGCCTTTTTGACTATACAACTTCTGCGGTTTAAAAAAATGTATGCGGTTCGTTGAAACATTGAAACCCTCCCAATTTTCCGTTCATTTAACCAACAAAATCTAACTCTGTGCTTGATCTGACCCGACAGCAAATCAGCCAATTTGCGGCGATTAGATTGTTTATCGCTCCCTTCAATCTTCTTTTTTTACCTTGTTTTTTTAAGCTCAGACATTGCATGAATTGACCTGACTCGCTTGGACTAGATGTTTTTAAGGTAAAATTTTTAGCGAAAAAAAGCTCATCCGGTTCAATTGCTTTCATTGAGATTCCATGATAAATTTCTTGAAAATAATAAACAATGGACGTTTGGCTTCAAAGAAAACGACAAGAAAGTAAGCTTTTCTAAGCTAACAATAAAAACGATCAGCGGTGGTAATCGCGCACTTGCCGAGTAAGCAAAGCATGACATCATTATGGGGAATATTATGACGGAATCTTGACAGGAAATGACAACAAAAAGCTGATAATAACAACTCAAAAAAAAAGAACGAAAGAAAGGTTGCTCCGCCTTCACGGAAAATTATTGAACAGCTTACGATAATAGGAGTGGAGTACACATATACACCCCTTAAAAAAACATTTTGGTACAGTTTTAAGTATCCGTATCAGAAGCATCTTGCGTTTTCTTTCCATTTGTTTTTCTTACAAGAAGATTGAGGATACGGCGAGGCTGTGTGCGAGAGCATTTCAGTTTCAACTTGTGACTCTCTGACATGTTTTTTCGGGTAAATTGGTTGCGCTCTATTGGCATTTGAAGGGATATGTAAGTTTGATGGATCGGAGACAATGATGATTATCAGATATTAGGAAAATTGAGCATGTTTCGTGAATTTTGGTACGTTGAGGAGAAGATGAATACCAAAAACGTATATCCACATGGAGCGGAATAAACAAAGAAACGTGTAACGTTACAAGTAATTAAGCTACAATCGCGTCCTCGTCAAAGCATTTAAGCCTATACTCTATCAGGATGCATTGCGGATTATGTCATTTCAAATAAAATCTCAATCTTAAAAAAAAAAAAAAAAGTACGTGACATTTTAGAAGCAACCGATTCCCCGAAGCAGCTCTAGTCCTGTCCTAGTAGCAAGCAAGCAAGTTTGGGGCAATGTGACAAAACAAAATTAGATGGCAATGTATGACAATGAAGTAATGGGATGGGAAGTAACAAAGAAATTTGTTATATTATGTGTCACGTTTGTATGTTTTAAGCATAAATATTTGTACTTGAAAATTTGAAAGAGAAGATGCACTTCACTTTGAAAGTCGCCGCAAGGGTGATCCTTAAAAGAGAACCTTCATGTGTGACTTTTTTTTCTCTTTTATGTATTTTTTTTTTGGCACCATCATCAAGATACAAATAACTACTGCACTACTACCAACTTACCGCAAAAGTCAAAATACAATGTTTTTTTGAATACAAAATCCTCCAATCTTTTCATATGAGTTTCTTTTGTGTACTTTCTTGGAGACTTTTTTTTTTAAGCCGTGCCCAATTTGTGAAAAATGTTGATAGCCTATTGTACCAAGACGTCACAACACTCACTCCACCGCCAATCATGCCACACACAAACAATCCCTTTCAAGAAAATATTTTAAAGAGGTAGCTAGGAAGTGAAAAAAAAATACGATGTTCCAAAGAATTCTAAAATACTGTTCCTATAACTGAACATAAAACTAACAATGATCATTCATTATGGAATATTCTTTGGTTTTTAATTGCTACAAATTAAAGTCCTCGCGAATTACCTCTCGGCAGTTGGCAGTGTCGCACCGCTGGCTAAGAGTGAAAACCATAGTAACTGTATAAAATGAGGTAACTATGGCAACGTGTGATTGAAGGTTGCATTTCGCAGATGTTATCACGATTGATCCACAATTTTTGATGATGAATGTATTCGCGATTTCGTTTCAAATCGTTCCATATTCCGGAGAGAAACAATTATTCAGTTGTCATTCTATAATAATTTGTTTTTTAAAGTGTCTATTATTGGAATATTATAGGTTTTCGGCACTCCAAGTTGTTAATATGGGCTCGTTTAAATATTTAATTGAACTTTTCTTTGTTTCCTGTGTTGCGATTTGGATTTGCAAAGCTAGTACCCTTCATCGACCTGCTCCGTTTTGCGTTTACGAGATAATACGGGAACCAAATTCTTCCTCCTTGCGTCAAACGGCACGTCTAAACAGTAAAGCTGAAACTAGCGAAGAAAAGGAAGAGAAAAAACGAAGAGAAGCTGCGAGGAGAGCAGTGGAACCTCCCCTACAAAATTTTCAACACATATTCCAGCATTTCTTTGAAAAGGAGAAAGATAAAGCGTACTACCGCTATATTCCAGTGGCCAAGGATGAAACGAGTCCTTCCAATATGGTATCAAAGGTCCGTTAGTTTTTTCAACTTCAAACCAACACTATTTCTCTTTAGCTTTCTATTAATGTAAAAATATGTAAATTGTCATGATTTTGTACGTTTGCAGTTTTCTCTGAGTCCCATAAAAGTAACGGATACCAGTAGTAAGTACACTGATACGCTTCGGAATAGGCTGCATATTCACTTTGAATCTAGGATTCCCCTCCAAGGCTTGTACGTACAAGCTATCAGGTACGCTAACTGCAAGTAAATTATTTTTACTTTGACATAAAATGACATATCAATTAATGAGACTTGTATTAAAAAGCTCTCCCTGGGGTGTTCCATTCGGAGTTTTCGAGGATTTCCAATGCGGTGACTGCGGAAGTTTTGATATTACAAAATATGCCGCGAACATTTCACTCGTTCCATGCCGAAGAAGACCTGCTTTTGCATTTGAGGTAAAAAATGAATATTTAGTTGGAGTTGGAATGCCATTTTGATGCTAATTTGAAGTCTTTAATGTAGCACCCAAATGTTTTCACTGCTGGAGGATTACTCGATTCAGGAAGAGAAGATTTGCTAACAATACCAATGAGCTTCACTGAGATGCACTTCAACTTCCGGTTCACTCAGTATCCATGCGTGGAACATACATATGCACAATTCCTGTAAGTTATATGCATATTCGTAGAAATAACGGTATTGAGTATTGAGGTAGCGTACATAATGAATCAGGTATATTTCTGAATAGGATTATTGCAGTAAGGGAATTCTCAACATGGAACCATTCCATGTTTGAAACCTACTATACTCCAGTGTATCAATTAGATGTCCAGGCGAATCCGTCCGGAGCATATTATCCCTACTTTCCTGGCTGGAAGAAGGAGTTTTTGTCTTGTCACGGAAGTGGACCAATAAAAGATACTGGATTCGAAGCCTATTCCCCTGCAACTCCGAAACTGAAGGTCAGGCACAATACAGTGTTTGATGAGTGCCTGCGAAACTACGAAAATGGTACTGGAGAGTGGCAAACTTGCCACCCAGGGCCAGTTGAAATGGCTGAAAGTGAAATTCCCGCAGACCTGGCAGGATGGACGGCAAAGCGGGCAGAATACAAGTTGTCTGGGAACCCGGTCTTAGATACGAAAAATTCAGACGATGGCCAGTTTTGCTATGATGCTGGTACTTGGGAGTACGTGGATTATTTTTTGTTCCAAAGAATATGACAGGAAAACACAATTTATAACTTATGCTCTAACGATTTCTCATGTTACTTTTTGTAAGGTGGACAATGGGAACCATTAAGTGGCCTCTGCCACCTGGCTTAAAGTTAGATGCAGTGGGTCAACCTTTAGACAAAGAAAGTGTTGATGACGTGTGTCCTAGCAAAACTCAGAAACCCGTTAAGGATGAGGTTTGTTTATTACTGCTCATTGCAAAAAAAGAAACAAATCTTTTGAAATTGTATGTATTTTCATGCTAGTTGTCTTTAAAAAATAGACTACTGGCCAGTTGTACTGTACTGAAAACAGAACACTTGTCCGCCCATCGGGCCCGGCACCCCCTCCTAAAAAAGTGTACAAAGGATGTGATGACAAAGCGTCAAACAAGTTTGACTTCCACATGAACGCCTGCGACGGGGTTTACATAAAGACGTACACTTCCGAGGAAGTCTATCTGCCGTATTCACCACCAATGGACTGCAGAAATCTCACGTTTACGGATGAAGTCAATGTACGGGGACTTAGATGGGGACATGTCTGTTTAAAAGTTTTTATTTCATAGTCTCATGATAAGCCGCATAATTTACATTGATATTTTATCTGTTCAGCGTTATGTTATCCCGTACCATGGCAAGTTCCTTGTGTTTGCGTGGACTGTCGGCTGGAACTTGGTGGCTTTCAGTGGGCGTTTCATGAAAGAGTATACTCCTATTGCCCCAAGAAGCATTTACTATGGAATAGGACTATGGTTATGGGTACGAGGACAAAGCTTAGTACATATGTAGAAATGTTCATAGTTTTATAGGTTAAACCTAAATGTTTTATTTCTCAAGCTTCATATGATAGTAACTTACATCGGGTTCGGGAGCATGCTTGTCGGTCTGATGCTCATGGCTTTCCAATCGACATCGAAGAGGCAGGCGTTAGGTGACACGAAAGGGGAAACTAGTAACCTCCATGACCTGTGTTCACTCAAGTGGGAGGCAAACAATGCGAAGGATGTGCTTGACTGTTTAAAGAGTTACAAACTGTGGCATGAAGTTGTTGGTTGGATGGCTTGTTGCTGTTTGATTTTTGGCTATATTTCCGGCTGGATTCGACCTGTCAATACCATTATACGAATGTTCCTCATAGTTTACCACTTCGCAATGGCATGGCTCGGAAAAGTTTTGTTTTGTAAGTCAACCACATTTTGTTACAATCTCAAGAAATGCAAATTTTTTTCTTCATTAAATGCCCAATTCCTTGTTTTTGCAGACGTCCTCATACTTTTAGGATATTTCGAAGGCATCATAAACCTGTGGACTTTAAAGTGTGTCGCACTTTGCGATTGCTGGTCGGTATTTATGTGGCTCGTAGGTACAACCTGTAACTGTTGGATGGACAAACAATACGCAGTAAAAAAGCGAAAATACTGTCCAGTCCCGGAAGGTAAGCATTGTTCGGAGATTCTGCATGATTTTTCTCATTACAATTTTCATTTCTTTACTGATTGATACTTGTGAATACGAAAGGTATCGAGCTCAATGACGCTCCGAGCTACAAAAAATTAGTATCCTGGCTGTTTCCGTTAAATTGTGTCGGACACATCGCTGTCTTCATGGTTGGTGTACGAGCCTTTGTTCCTCATGAGGAACACAACTATTGTCTAAATACAGAAGCAGAACGAATATAAAGTAAACTATTAAAAAATTATAATTTTTTTTAACTTGGGAAAAGTGTTGTGTAAGGATTTTTTCGAGTTTTCTGCGCGTTTTTCCACGAATTTTGTTTTTGTAGCATTCCATAGAAAATATCTACACATAAAATGTAAGGCTTTGACTTTGCATCGCATTGACATTGTTGGCCATGCAAGTCATCTTGACGAGACCGCACAACGACTAAAACCCCAAAAGCTGCGTGCGACAAACGCTCCGGTGTCTTGGTATTGACAGCCAGTGATAAGACAAGCACAATCGCGAACACAAGCAATAATCATTATTTAAAAGCTTAACATGAAACTGACAAACAAATAAGGCAATAGCCACGTCATGATGCATTTAGAGTCATTACTGGTAGAAAACATTCTTTTATGTAACAAGATACGAGATCGCTGACTTTGACATACATCATCGAATGCAGAACGCAAGAGCAGTGTCCCACGGTGCAAGATTTGTGGTTTTTACTACTGTCTCTTCAGACACAACAAAGCATCCATAATCCATATCACCTTCAATACCTGTTCAATAAATGCAGTTCTCTCTCATACACCACACTGTATTCCTGTGAGCCATAAACGCACGAGCATAGAACATGGGACACTTTTTTTGTCATCCCGAAAGGCTCACCTGCTTACATAACTAAAGAGACAGAAACAGAGGTGTAGGTGTAGCAGCAGGTGACAAAAGAGGGTCCTTCGAGTCCTCTTCGCGTTATACGTTTTTGAGTCTCTGATGACATCGTGGTTTTTTCCTGTTGGGATTTTTCATTGATAGCGGTTTAGAAACGACGACTATCGGACGACAAAAAAATGTCCTGTTCGTGGTATTTACGATGCTGCACTGCATGAAGCCACCATTAAATCATTATTACGCATTGTTACTGTGAAAAGACGTTTAAAAAGTAAACAAACTACTATGCACGTCTTTTGTTACGAGAGAATCGTTCAGAGGGCCTTCACAAAGCCAGAAGCTGTTCGGGTACGTGAATTGGGTGTAAGGGTGCAAAGTCACCGTGGAGTATCTTTTAAAACTCCAAGGTGGGTTTTATGGTCTCCTTATTATTGTTGCGGGAAATAGCTCCACCATAAAAATGACTACGGTTTGAATAGAACACAGGTAAAAATCATTAATCGTGCTATAAACATTTATTGTGGTAATCATAGTCATATTTTCACCTTTTGTGGTGGGCATCCTACGTGAACAAGGTGAACCATTTGCAGGCTTCTGGGAAGAAAAGTAAAAACATGTTTTTGAGACAAAGCTAAACAAAAAAAAAAAAAAAAAAACATGTTCGTGTAAACGTAACAACGAAAGATTTACAGTGTCGCCTTGCGCATTGCATAGTTTTTATGTATTTTTCGGCGTCATCTTATAAATAACCATGAATGGATGCGTAATATAAGTCTTTGAAAAGCGTTATAATAGTATACTATCAGGATGATCATTATCGTTAAACTATTATTGCCCTTGTGACAATATGGAATGATTTTTGAGGTGAGTTCTGCCATTAGTAAAACTGGACACACACTATGCAGGTAGAGGAGCCACCCAGAAGGTAAATCGGCTTCGGCATGTTTAATTAGAGTGAGTTATGGCATTTAAAAAAAGAGCTCAAATAATGTTTGCTTTGAAACTGTGGGAATCGTGAAATAAAATGCGGTGGTGATTTACCGAAAGTTGATGTCAAGTGTAGAGATGATGATCTGTTTGTACGACTTTATTGCACCATCGATTGCTGGACATCATATAATTTTATTTTAGTTGAGCAAAATTGGTTCGTTTTCCCACGGCATATGACTTAAATTACTACTAATCTGCATTGAGAACCTAAGAATCCTTATTCTATGATCATCTTTGCTGAGACTCATAATATGTTGTGTTAATGATGTAAGGACGACAAGTTCTGACTACCAACATTATTACAAATTTTTGATTTTGATATTCAAAAATTTGCGCAGACAATTTTTGTTATACGTTGTTCCTTCCCTGACGAGGATTTGAGCTATCGAATCGACACGTTGGAATTTATAGTAAATCCGTTTACGCTTGTTGAAACTTCAAGTAACATTCACCCATTCACTTCCAGATAATTTGTTAATGATTCATTTAGTAGTATTTACAATATGCAATTTACATAATTCCAATTCCTACTTAGGAAATGAAACTTATTTTTCATTTTCAGAATTGTATTCATGTCACATGTAGCAATCTTTCGATTTATCTGTACTTCATACTTAATGTTTCAACATCTCAAACCTCGCCATATCAAGATTAAAACTTCACATTTGTTTCTCTTCTTTAACAAAGAGTGTTTCGCTCCTTTGTTTCCAATTTCAGTTTCAAATTTAATTTTTGTCTTCTAAAACGTGTCCTGCGTAGCCACGAACTATTTAGGGTTTACGGGGTGAAACGGATCATGCATATGCTTGTGATTTATTTCGGTACTGACTCCAGACAAGTGTCTAACTAATCTACTTTGATACCAAATACGAGGTTAGAGTTTTATCAATGTTGGTTATCATTGCATTATACTTATACTGATCTACTCAAGAATGTCTTCGTCCATAGGTTTCACCCATTCACCCTGAGTACGTCTTCTGTCTCCGCCGAGACCCTCTTGGAATGAATTATGTAATGTACTTCAAGGGGACAAGATTTCTCAACAGGTCGTCCTTTTTATCAGCTAAACTAGTGGTCCATTAGTATAAACGTAAATTTATAGATTTGACGCTTACGTTGTCAAGCCCCTTACGAAAGTTTCCCAAGCTCATGAAACGTACATGATTTTCGATAGGCTCCAAAATGCCCCCATTGGCCAGTCTCTGCTCTGGACTATTTCAGTACATGAGTACGCACGAATATGGCCTGTTCCGTTATCGATTATAAACAGAACAGTTCAAAGTACTAAAAAAGGTCTATCAAAAGATCATTATTGCTTTTAGACAAGCACATTTGCTATAAAAAACCATTACTTCCTTTTCTATCATGTCTCTAATGACGCATCAGAGGTAAATTGACTACAGGGAAGCCATTTATCTTTATTTTAAAAGGCAATAATGTTCACGCTAGTTCGGCTCTGGTCCTACCCACTAAAAGTTCTGGCTCATAGACATCATCTTCTCAGACATTAAAAGCGTTTCAAGGCAATGCCTTCTGATTTTTTTTGGTATAATCAGAGAGGGGATTTAGCATAAAATATGTTTCCTCCGACAATTCATTCTTGTTTTACTTGTTCTCTGGTGTCACTTAATTTCAAAACGATATTCTTCTTATCGATCATCCTTGCTTATTATTGCCGTCATCACGCAGTTTTCAGCTTTTGATAGAGATGGATGATGATGAGCAACGAGTTTCATCTATGCTGTCGCTGTCTTAAAGGAAGATAGACATGCAACCATAAAGGAAATGTCTGCCCATTTTTCATATCTCAAATGATAATTTGAGTTTTGGAAACTTGTTAGCAAACATGATACAGGTAAGTGAAAATTTGAAGAAGAAAAAAATACTTAGGATGAAACAAATGAAAAAAAAAAACTTCGTTCAGTTTTTTTGTTTTGATTACTCTCGCAATCATTGTAAAGTATTAGCCTTATTTTACAGATTATAATACCAGGCTGACAGAGCTGTAATATATCAAAGGCAACAGGATACGTTGAGCTCTAACCGCTGGAGCAAGTTCATTACTAATAAAGACTAGTATTTTCCTGATATTTACGTACAAAAAATATATGCCTAAGTAATTATTTTATTATGTAACATCGTAGAGTACAACATTATCAAGTTTTAAAAATATATATTGATCGATTATCTGTATACCGTGAGGAATTGGCGATCCAAGAATACTGTCTCGGCATGCATTTTGCTATAGTTTTGTACACAGTTATTGCAATTTTATGCTTTAAAACTACGATTTAGGGAACTGTGCAGACTGGATGCGGCATTCATCGATAAATCGTAATAAATCTTGAATTGGATTCACCACTCGCCATAACAGACGTTGACTGTCGATTCCTTTTTACATTATGTTACGTAGTTTGTGATTTTTTTTTTCATGGTGGTTTGCGGGTTACTTTTTAAAACTGAAATCTTCTGCGTTTTGCTCTGGGTATGGGAAATTAGTCTCGAACAAATGAGCGTTCGATGAATTGCATTTGCGTGTGTTGCAATGTTTATGTTTATTATCTTATGCTTTGTACTATCGTAATTGGCTTGATTTGCTCTAATGTTCGTAAACTTTGACGAGTTTGTAGCAAGTTGAGATCATTAGTAGAAAAATAAATATTAACTTATTCATGAAAACAATCAAATGGCCAGAAAAACAAAAATTGAAAACCAGTTCTGCTTTCTCTAGGACGTAAAATTGTCGATAGAACTTTAGTACTTCTATTGACAGTCTACAAAATATGCTAACTTGTGAGTTCCACATTTTCATAGCAGCTTTCTTAAGAATGAAAAAGTTGTTCACATTGATATGCTCTCACATTCATAATCATGTTGAATTAAAGGTAATTGTACACTCAGTTCATGAATGTGTAATTAACAAAGGATTTTTTTGAAAACAATTTAAACCCTATAGATAATATAGTATAATGTAATGCTGAGAAATGCTTAATTGCAAACAACTGGTGGAATTAGACCTCCCAAGAGGATCATATTATATTCTAAATAGTCATTTTCTTCACGTGACGATTAGAACGAGTTAAAAAAATGCTACTGGACAAGTCCTCTCTCTCTCTCTTAATCATGGCGAAGAAGCTGTTGCTCATCAATATTTTGATCTTTTGTTCGGTCATAAATGAGTCGAAATTCACTGCCGGCTCTATTTTTATGGGTTTTATTTAGGAGTTGTAGTTCTCAAATCGTAATAGATCTTCAGAATTGACAGTCAACACAATTTTTTATTACCAAGCCTATCACAAAACACTCCATTGCATATATTACGTGGTCACCTCTACTCACCAAAGCTCTCTTGTTCGCATGTTACTAGAATAAGTGAATAAGTCCACTAGCCCTAAGCAATTTTCTTTTCATCTTGTATTTTCGTTCCCCTCTTAAAAACCTGAACAATATCTGCAATCCTGCGGAGTGATAATTATCGTTTCTCAGCGTATATTCTACATAGGTAGATGTATTACGCAAAGTCTTCATAACATATTCTTTCCTCTCCAAATACCTACAAAAGCCAGGCTCTATTTTATAAGTTTCTTTCCTCAACATTTCTTCATCACAGGTCCGATAATAAATTCATTTTGTACTGAAAACCCATAATCAGTTTCAAGCGCAATCGTATCATCCAAGAAAATCTAAAGCAAAACCAAAAAAAAATCTGGAAAATTCCTTTTCTTTTCATATAGAAACATTAAAAACACAATGAAAATATTATTTTACACGACTATCGCCATTACTGCGCTGAATATTGTAATCAATCGATCTTTTGTTATTCACCTGCCTATAATTTTATATTCATACTCATGAATACCCTAAAAACCTCTGGGCAGCTCAACAACAGCCCTAAAAGCTCTAATTTCTTCCCGTTGATTTTTCTCAAATTAATGTGTGTGCTACAAGACAAGTTGTGTTACATGTGTGTTCATACAATACAACTTTTCGTTCAAGTTAGATTGCTGCTATACAAAATAAACCGTATGGAGTAGGCTGTAGGCATGACATGGCTTCATCATGGTGAATAAGATGAATTACGTAATTCCTATCTGGACTCTAGCCCGTATTGGTTGGCTTGTTCAGTTAAACTCTTTGCAACCACAGCCAGTACATTAAAAAAAATCCTCCTTCGAGTCTCGCAAGTTTTACCTACTCTGCTGCTGCAACTTGTTTCGAAGGTTTGTCCGGGTAGGTATGTGTACCGTCAAGATATGAAGTAATAAATATTTCGTATGTCATGACTTGATCTCTTGATATATGATTCAATTATTATTAAGATATGAACAACTTTTTCCCAGTTATCCTTGAGTGAAATGGCTATATTTAAAACAAAAATGTTTCAAGAACTTATTTTCATCGTAGCCACAATGCAATAATCATCGTCAGAAGGTAGACCGCCATAATGACTTTTTTTCTTTTCTTTACAGAATGGATCGCTCAGGAAAATGAAAGCCTGAAAGAAAATTACCTCCTGCTCTTGTAGCATCTGTCTGTAAAAGCGTTTTTCAACCAACCACTTTGTGAGGGCTTTCTTTAATTACTGTTGAACAATAGATTTCGATTATTGTTTTAAGTTGTTGAAATAACTTCTATCGCCAGTGTCATTATCTTGGAACATTACAATAAGCAAATTATATATTTTTATGTGCCCTATACATATATATATATATTTCCAGGTTTCTGGTCATATTTAAATTGATTATAGAAAGAAAAGAAAGGTCAAACTTTACTCGAAGAAATTGGAAATGGGAATTATTAGTCAATCATCCTAAATGAAAATATTATCGCTGGGTACACAACGTCCATAAAAATCCAGGAGCACGCAATAGGCACATTTGCTTTTGTTCTCTACGTATTTCGCTATATATTCTGGTTAGACACACCATGAAAAAAAGAATTATTACATCGATGAATTCATTTTCTTTTCAGTTTTTTTCTATGTTGTGGTTTGGTACTTCTTGTCCACATGTAATCAGAAGTATACTGAAATCAAGGGGGAATTTTTCGTCAGGATCAGGATAACTTTTCCTTCATCAGTCCATGGCCTGGTACATATAAAATGTTCCAGCTGTATTTTGGATACGAACATGTGCGTGAAATACAAGCTTCATTTTTTTCATGGCGCTGGTAATTACGATCGTGTAGGGTAGTTGTGGTTGGAGGAAATAATAATCTCGTTAATGGAAAACGCTTTATCTTTACAAAACCAGGGAGTGTATGATCATGAGGGCAACGAAGATCATAAGATTTATATTGATAAAGCTTTCAAATGGTCTACAGCATAGTACAACAAAGAAGTAAATGAAAAACATAGAGAATTGTCCCCCTGAAAAAAAAAAGTTTCTCATAAATGGTACAATTTACAACTCCTTTTTCGGAATATTGAACGTATAATTATAAACTATTTGGAGTATCATTATCCATCAAAAGCTTCGTATAATATGTGCACACACTACTACAAAACGTAGGGACGACTGAGATCAGATTCTGGCTCCATTGTTTCCTAAAATCCTCTCAGGAGACTGAGCTCATCTGTAGCTGATGAACTTGGCCAGTTTAACAAAGTTATCTCGCTCGACTTTAATCCCTTCAGGCAATTTCCCTAAAAATTCAAAATGGCCAACAAACCTGAATCGTCCTTATCCGACTGGAGTTGAATGCATAACGGGGCATCAGACTGGAACTGTGGCCGGTGATAATTTATAGGCCTAGCTTGTAGCTGAATAATGATGTCGACGTTGTGGGTCGAGCGTTTCTTACCTGTCGAGTCATCATGATTTGGAAAAAATATGTAATCGTGAATTTCAATAAAAAACTTGGCCGGGTTAAATTGAACGTAGAACTTTTATTTACCATCTGATGATCATAGTAATACAGTTGGAATATACTGATAAGCATCTCAAAACTTCAAGCGCACTGAGATATCTTCTTAATTACGTATGCTATCACTATCATCATTAAATTCGGCTGTTCTAAGTAGTTCATTAGTCAAAACAAAAACCATGTAGGGGACAATTATTATTTTTACATAAGGGCTATGTTATACATACAAAAATATTCAGACTTCTATTAAGTTTTGATTACACTATATAAACGCGGGTTTCTCCATTACATATCAAATTTTTCACTCTGAGGGAATCTATAAGGAAATTTATTAGAATAAATTACTAGAAGAAACTATTGTTTGCATAATTCGGACATAC
>VICI01003245.1:0-13816 GCA_019593645.1 Akabosia matsudoensis | reverse complement strand
TATTGCAGAAGAAGGATTTGATGCAAAAAACGTGATTTTTATGTGCTCAAATAATACGGGAGTTTTAAATGGATATTGATTGCATGTTTCGTGCAAAAAATGTGTTCTATCTAAGTTGTTTGCAGTTATTTTAAAAGCCTAAAGTAAGGTAGTTTTAATTTATAAAAGGCGTAACTCGCCAGGTGGAGAAAGCCCGTATGAGAAACAAAATGTGACACTGAAACAGACTGTGCACAGTTTACCGTCCAATTTACCCTATCAAAGTATTTGTTTCACATAAATTGCTATTATTGGTACCCTTCTGCGAAAAAAACACTGTCGAATTTTTTGTTTAAACCCGCCAGGCATCGGCATAAGTTTATTTTGAAAAATAGAAACATTTTTCTGGTAAAACTGGTTCTTTATTTGATATTTATTGGTTTTATTGTACTTTTACGGTAGTTTTACATGCGAATATGGCTAGTTAAATTGGGAAGCTCGAACGAAACACCTGGATTTTCATGCATACAACGCACTATTTTTCTTGTAATTGTGTGTAGAACATAATAGAATATATGATATGATCAGTTTTTATAAGAAATCCATATGAAACCAATCGAAAATATTACCTTTTCATATCAAAATCCAAGCGGACTTTTGTTTGCCCCCAAAAGTTATTGCAAAAGTTTAAAATTCGCATAAAAAATGTTCATTGTTCTGGGGTTCAAACTACAACCACCAGCACCATACAACAATCAAATCGGAACCCGGATATTTGCTGTTGTCACTTGAATAACATGTTTTGACAGTACTTCCAAACCTCACATAAAGTCCGAGAGGACATTTCACCAGAAGAGTCCTATCACCGATATCAATTTCATGTGTGAACCAATACGTTTTGCATATGGAAACATCTATATTTGTCTATAAGATTTGCCTACCAAGTGGCTCTACACAAATACAGGTAGTTTATCCTGTTTTTACTTTCAAGTTTGTCCTCTATGTTTATTTTTATAACAGTTTTGCCATAAAACATTCATACCGTTACGTCAATAACGTCAAAAATTTCGAGTTTTTAGCCCTTACCGACAACAATTCAGGCGGCCAAAATAGTGATAAACGTTGTTTGTTTAAAGGCCAATTACATTGTTGCAACAAGTAGTTACACACTTGCAGAACATTGTTTTGTTGACAATATTGAAAACGATTGTATTTGGTTATGTGACATAACGCCACCAAAACAATCGTCTGTATTTTCTTCCAACATTCCCAAACTGCCTTCGATTGACAACCTCTTAACATAATAAATAACTTTGTTTTCAAGCTGAGCGTTAATCTAATCTCATATGCGGATGTTTTATTACATAGTTACTACCAGACAGAGTGGAATTCTTAAAGGAGAAGCTACTTCGACAATGCTCGCATGGAATTTTTGTTGATTTTAAACCAACTTTATTTTTACAACCCCAAAATACTGTTATTGTGTATGATACAGTTTTATTGCACAGGGTTCACGAAAAATTCTCTCTCTTTTTTTGTTAAAAGTCATGCACAGTCAAACTAGTAGCCTAAATTGAAAAAAAACTGTACTACACTACTACACTCCATTTGCTTGCTATAGCTTTAGCTCTTCTAAACAAACAAGAAACAAGAGCAACCTTGACACTTGGATTGTGATGATAACGGGAAAGTTCTTGATATCGTCCTATCCGACATTCTTGTAATAGGTATTATAAAAAGCATAGTGATGTATAGAAAATATATATGCCTAGTTATAAAAATATGTTCGCTTATGGCTTCAGGTGGAGATACCCGGCAGTGTGTGAAGCCTGTGCCGGTTCATTTGCGACGTAATTTATTTATACATTTTTTTCATGTAAGGACTTCAGCTCAAACCCAGTTTTTTCAAGAGCTTCATTGTTTTATGAAGAAATCCTCCAACCACTATGAGTACATGCCTGAATGTCTGTCAATCTGCAAAATTGTTTCAGTGTTACAACACAGATTTTGAAGCAGTTCCCGTTGTTGTTCACCTCAACTACATAAAACAAATATAACTATAGATAGGACAAAAAATACCGAGGCCATAGGCTCACTGACAGCCCAATAAATACTAATCTTGTGTGAGAATGTGTTTCTTCTTTATATTTTCTTGACGAAAAGAGAATATGCCTTTTTTCTTAAATCCGTCTTCAAATTTTATACATACGACGCGAAGAAACTATATTTATTGAGCTGCTACGACTGGCAAGATTAAAGATAACGAAAACATATTTATAGAGAAAAGAAGTACCAAGAAATACACTATATAAATGTTATCACTGCAAGTGTGATACTTCTTTTCTAAAGAGTTTGACCATTTTTTGCTACAGGATACCTGCTGTTTAGTTTGTAGCACTACAATTCAAGGTGTTTCTTACCTTTATAAAAAGATATTTCAAATACTTCACAGGAATATACTCCTTCTTAACACTGATAAATTACAGTCGTTGAAAAATACTAATTAGCTACCATGTAAAAGGACTATCTTGCATATTTTTTTGTGTTTTTGCAAGCCTGTTTATTCAGATTTCTTCTTTGCAAATGTATTTATAAACTAGTACCCTATTAATCTTCATTTAGCGTCAAAAGGAGGTGTGATTGAAGAAAAACAACCTGCAACTGTATTATGATTTCCCTATCGGATTTGTAAAAAAACCGGGCAGGTATTTTCTTTTTTCAGCCAGGTATTTTGTTTAGTGCTAAGTACATGTGATAAAAACACATTGTTTTTTTTGTACATGCCGCAAGCTTAGAAACTTACATATTTTATCAATCTTCATAGGAATTTTTCTTTCCATTTTGGACGTGTATTAGAGAATATCATCATTCCAAATGGGCGGCATATTATTCGGCGGATATATATATTTTTTTAGCTTTGTTTCATTTCATTTTTGATTCTGTTCATGGGAAAAACAGAGATATCCTTCGGTTTGTACCGTAAGCAAGGTTGTTGATGCACCGATGAGGATGATGATGATACACATGATGCCGATTGCGGTTCCTTGTGTACTCAATACATTAAAACCCTAGGACGAGCAAGTAGGAGTTCTATTAGAGCGGATAATAAACATTCTTACCTTAAGTGAGTTGCCCCAAGAAGAAGGAAGAAATCCTTTTGTCGGCTGAAAAAGTCAGGAAAGAAATACGAGAAAATGAAATGGCAGTAGCGACCTCGTGTTTATGGCTATTTACAAGTTGAAAATGAATAGGACGTTATATACGAAAGCTTAAAAAGATGATCGGAGATTCCATGATTTTTTTTCATAAGGTCCCACGTAAATCATAGCCTTTATGACGTATATAGGTATGTAGTTAGGAAAAATACTTTAAACCGTTCTTTTTTATAAATTGCAAGAGTCAATCTATAAAAAAATTCTGTGAATGAAATGACCTGGATTTCTTCTGCGTCTACAAGTGATCAACATACCTACAAAAATATATTTTGTTGCACAAAAAGATAAAATAACAACCTACATTCATACAAATTCACCCAATAGACAGTCTTTTCTAGACAAAATTTCCTGTATTGCACGCTATATCAAATAGCAGCGAGCAATAAAACTGTAATGATGAAATTTTTGTCGTCAGCATTATTTTTCAAGTTCAAAGCGTCGTGGCCAAGACCAAGACTAATCATGTGCAACGCACTGTTGATTCGCTCGTTCTGTACCTATAATATGGTACATCATTCTCTGACATATAATTTTACTCTAAGTCATGAGCCCCTACTTAACTGTTTCTTTTTGCTGGTTTTCATACCAAAGTTATATGTCAAGAGTATTCTCTACGCGCAAGAGGATTTAACCAGGAAAAAGACTGATTTATGGATGAATGTCTGAAACAAGCACGATTGCAGTTTTTTCTTCTTGCGTCTTTGCCTTATTCGTCTTGTGCAAAAGGGTTCAATCATGAAGAAAATTGGATTTGCGACTACCTATTGCTTTTTTTATCTTGAAAGAAGTATTAAGTAGAGAATCATGCAGCGGCGGGTGCAATCCGCATATATCACGGTACAAAGAAGACGTTGAAAAATTGAACCTACTTTTTTCTCATAGGTGCAATGTTATGTTATTATATGGCAGCCTTTTGTGCAATCTTGTTGAAAAATCGTCAGCCTTCTTGTGTCACACAATTTGCTGTCTAGATTTTCAACCAAAAGCGGTTATTTAATACTTGATTTGAGCTTATCGGCGGGATATAAGGTCGTATTTCATGCAAACCAATGCGCGAATAGATATTTTTTAACGAACAAAAAAGATGGTCGTATATAGTCATGATTAGAGTTTTAAAAAGCTGAATTCAAAATACAAACCTATATAAAAAAAATTGGTACAGCATCTGGTGCCATTGATATATGTGAGTGTTGTAATCAATGTCATTATCATGCTGTCCCTGTCATCAGTTCACTGCAAAAAGGCTTTGGCTCAAAGAAAACTAGGAATTTCCCTATTGTTCTATTGAATCTGATCGACAATTAATCAATCGGAGATTTGCCATAAACCTATACAAATGTATAATAAGGCTTATTATATCAGGCTAAAAATTAATCAAGATTTTTTTTTGACGAGAATCAATTGAAATCCTGCAGAAGTTTTTTAAATATTATTTTACGAGCCTTACAACAATTTTGAAATATTATTTCCAGTTAGGTATGCATTGTTTATAACGAGCAGTATTTTTAGTATGAGTTAGCGCACCAGGATTCAGAAAAGGGTGCCAGGGAGTCTGGTTCGACTAGTCGTGGCTTGCAAAAAATTCGCCTACATATTTTAAGTTCAATATAATTTTACGGATAATGTAATAACCAGCCTTGCACATAAATAATAAACAATATTGTTCATGAAACTTTAAAAAAAGTCGTGAATAAAAACATGTAACAATACTCTAGCGTGGTGTCGCTAAACATCAAATAAATTTTTAAAACAACTCTGATCGCGAATAAACTGATTGTGTGCTCCTGATAAAAATGGCTTTTGCTTGATATTATGTGTACCATATTGCCTATGAAATGAAACATGATAAATGAATCCATTGAACTGTACTGTCAAAATTATAGCTGTACTTTTTTAATACTTTTCTTGTGTTAGACCTGCTCATATCCTGAAGAAACAAGTATGAAGTTTCTACAAAAAAAATCTAATGGGAAAATTCCGCGTTTCATTGAGTTCATCGGTTTTAAGGAATTTTTTGGTATTTTCTCGTCAATTTAGAGCATCTAAAGAAATGATAACTGTGAGAAATAAAATTCGCATTCCTTCAGAAAAAAACCTGAGACTGATAAGAAAGGTATGCACATCCTTTCATCTAGTTCTTTTTTAATATAAAAAAGAAAATTGTATCACGACCTTGCCTTGTTTACAAGTCTGAATAGAGTTGGCAGTGCATTCCTAACGGAAGAGTTCCGGCTTTGATCTCTGTGGCACATTTGTGCAATGTCGGTCGGTGCAGTTACAAATTTTGACTAAATATACCTCAAATAAATTACTATGCATGTACATTACATGCACATTTTACCGCGTTTGCACAAACGTTAACTAATTCCCAGTTAAACTTTGGGCGTAAGTATAGCCGGTTTTACAATAGTTTCTAATTATCCTTATGATTGACAACAAGTGTAAAATGACAAACCTAATTGAGTAAAACCACGCTTTTACAGCTCAAGCTCAACCCTATTTTTACTCCAAGAAAATAAACAAAACCTTTTTTATCAGAATGACAGCACAAGATAAATGACGTTTTACTATCAATTCTTCAACGCTTGGTATCATCTATTCATAAGAAAACACTTCCAATCTTCCAATCAGATTCATTTTCAATACAACTGTATAAAACATAGGTTACTCACAAATTCCGATTCTGTGCTACTCTCACAAAGGTAATCCTATCGAAAGTGGTTATCCTGGAAAGGAAGAGCAGATCTGCTCGCTCTTACCCTTCATTTATCTCCAAATGGTCATTATTCTGTGGAAGTGATTAATGAGCTTTCTTCAGTGATACCATATTACACAAGTTGTCGAATGCATATAAAAAATATGTTATATTCGTTCATGTGTGATTCTATTTTGTATTCAATCAGAAAACTAATAGGTGCACACATTCTCACAGGTAAACAAAATACCTGCCTGTATCTCAGCCAGTCGCTGGGGCTGTGGAGTCCATCATGACGATTTTAATGAAAAGACAGGAATTTGTCGCTCAGTTAAAAAAATGACTTTTTAAAATGACTCAACGACTAGTCATCCGAGCGGAGATAAAAATTAATGATAAAAAATGCTGCCGCACATTTTGGAAACTCATCACAAAAAAAAATTCTTTTTCTAAGAATGTGAGACATGCTTTTTAGGGTGGCACTGTGGGACGATCATATAATATGAATTATATCAACAGAGTTTAATATTAAAAAAGGACGGCGTTATTTGTTTTGATCTCTTGAAAAGATGAATGGCATGGGAAAAATTGTGTTTTCTCGTAAGTGTGCACCACATCAAGATCAAGCTACTAACAACCAACCCTTTCGCTGTTCTGGCAAGAAAGAGAATTTAAAAAAGCGTGGAAATCTCTTGTCACAGTTACAGTTAAAATGTAGGCATTACATACAATACATGTAAACAATATTCATGTCACATCCTCATGACTCGGTTCGTGTCACTTTTAATTTTATTATGAATCTAAAATGCCACCCTATATCACCTAACTGTCAGCCCGGTCTAAAGGTAGTAAGTGTGGGTTTTACACTGATGTTCAGGTGGCATTGTTTTTCTCATTAAAAACTTAGTCGGCCTTTGGTTTGTAGTTTAATTACTTTTTTTTACATCAAAAGGCTTATATAATTCATTGAAGTGTTAAAAGGACTCTCTCCAAAATCAGATTTAGTAGCACTTTTACTCTAAAATTAAATGTTTTTCTTTTTCACAGGTTATTTCTGTAAAACATGTTGAATGTGGTTGATGCATTTAAGTCAAATCAATCTTCTCAAAAAGCATTCATTTCTCTCAATTTTTTTCTGAAATCTGTGACGGACGTGTACCACATTTTTCTGTTACCAGTACTTATCCAAATAAAACACCCATATCATAAGACTTTCATCACTGACAACCTTGTTTTTATCCTCGTCTTTTGGAAAAAAACCACTAAAAATGACTAATGAGTGTAGACATTATATATTTTTGTGGAGCAACCAAAAAATACATCCACCGGATGTCTGTTTTCATGCGTCTCTCGAACAAAAAGCAGTTTAAGTCAATTCCCTCCCCCAAAAAACACTCATCCCAACTTTGATCTAACGAAAATTCAGTTTGCTTAGGACACCATTTTCAATGCAACAATCCGTGTTGCACTTGTGTTGAAACGACGAGAAAAACAAACGAAATAGCTTTACAAACAAACTAATTGAAAAATAGGTTTTTGCTTATTGTTTTATGACCCTTTTTCTCTAAATATCCGCGGCTACTGTTAAACAATTTCGACCCGAAAACAAAAAACTTGACTATATCCTAAAGAAGCTAACTACTTTTTTCAAGGATGTTTTTGAATTTTGGTAGATAAGTAGATAAAAAGCAATAAACAATTGCAATCTCAGAAGTTTAAACGTTCATAAAAAAAAGTACCTACAGTTCCCTTCAAACGTCGAGCTTTTTTCTCTCTCTTCAATGAATTTCTTAAGTAACTAAAGACCAAAAGGTGTCTTTCTTACATCATCATGTTTAACTTTTTTGACTCAAAAACAAAAAATAAAAAAAGAATTCTTTCACAAGCATGTCTGCACTTCATCCCTTTTTTCAATGAATTTATATTTCAAGCTGAAAGAAAAAAGCTCACACCAAATACCAATCTCACGAATAGGAAAAAAAATTGTTTAAGACGAGGAAAAAGGTAGCTTAGAGGAGAGAGAAGTAAAAATTGTTAGCACTACTGTCTTGTCAATAGGATACAAAAAAGGAGGACCGAGTCTAATCAGGTATGCAACTTATATCACATGCACGTGTGAATTGGAATAATACCTGAAGACTAAATGTCTGTAAGAATCAAAGTTTTTTCTTGGAATTTAGTACAAAAACGCACGAGAGCTACTGTGCACTATGCTTATAACTGATTTTCTTGTTTTATAATGACGTTTGTATAAAATTACAACCATTTTGTATAAAAAAAAGTTAAAAGATCAAGTGGTTCCTTCATTTTTGGGCATCCAAT
The DNA here is from genome assembly GCA_019593645.1 of Akabosia matsudoensis. Lineage (NCBI taxonomy): Eukaryota > Metazoa > Arthropoda > Collembola > Entomobryomorpha > Paronellidae > Akabosia > Akabosia matsudoensis. The sequence goes on along the minus strand of VICI01003245.1, from coordinate 5,605 downwards.
CAATTAGCAATAGAAATCAAAAGAATTCTTTTTCAACCAGTCAGAAAATAAATATAAATAATTTTTGTATAACAAAAAAAATCTATTTTCACGCTGCCCAATTATGGCAGCCTATAAACAGAATATCTTGACTGTTATGCAAAAATAACAATCCTACAGCTTAAAACTTCATGACTTGCGCATTTTTTAGGTAATGATAGTTGTTGAAAAGATTTTTACAGTTGCGAATTCTAGGCAAACGTGTGGATTAATTACATGAAGATATACGTTCTTTTTTTTCCCTCGGAGATCCCTACACAATAAATTCCTTTTTCGCTGTAAACAAATGAAAAGTGTGCTACTGTACGCTATAATTTCATGCTTACACCCTTATGTACATTATCTAGAATGGATTTTTACTGCTGTTTACCTAATAGTAATATTGATAGTAAAAATAATGTAGTCCACTCTTCCGTACATATTTCTTTCACCATTTGTAAACAATATTTTACAGACAGTCAGGATTTTAGTTCGAATTCACTTTTTTCTTTAAAAACCTACCAATTTCGGCAATTTCCCGACCTCAACGAACTCACCCTGTTTTACTTATTGCACAACATCTGCAATGAAAAATATGTACCAATAGATGCCTCACAATTCTCTTATTTAAACAACTCTGTCTTTTTAACACACTTTTTGTGCCAAGCCGAATATAAAATGCATCTGGTTACTAGTGACTAGTGTTCAAAAGTGTTCACATGCAATATGTAATTTTCCCTTGTAAGTGCAAGTATGCAACTTCTTTTCTTGCTCCTTTTTTCAGAGACAAAGCTCTAACGAAATATTTTTTAAACCTATTTTGTCCTCCTCTTCACTCCGACTTTTCTTTTTTCGTCTATGTAATGTAACTATGTATTTATTAGTACCAATTTATTGTTGAACCGTTTCTCTTCTTCGTCTTCATCCTTCTGGCAAGCAACGAAAGGAGAAAAAACCCGAACCATGCAACAAAACGCATACATTTGCATTTAATATATTTACACAAGATGGAATGCTGTTTTGGTGGATGCTGCTGCTGCCTCCCTATCATACTCTATCCAATTCCACCACCATCCACCACCACCACAACTTTCAGAGGGTGAGTAAACCTAAGAAGGAACAAGTATTATCATCACTACTCCTCGTTCTTCACTACATTTTCAAAGCCTGGGTTTACTTCTTAGCTTGTCACAGACAGACGAGTAGTTTTTTTATTAGAGGAAAAAAATAATACATAAAGTGTGCTGAAATGAGAGGGTGCATCTACCTCTCATACTACTACTTCTGACACAGACTAGACGTATCTGTACCCATGTAATAATAAACCGTGAGGTACGTTTTACGTACCGTAATATTGCAAGTGCACACACGGTTTTGTAGTAAACTAGCATTAAAATGGTAGGTTACATACAATTTTATATTTTTTGTTGTGTGCTACGCTTCTACGTTTATCAGAGAGGGTGATTCCTTCATTCGTGAAGCCCACAAACCTAGCCAGTCTTGTTTTGGATCCCTTATCATGCACATCCACACACTGCTGGGGTCTTTACAGAGCGTATCTGTGCGTACATAGGTTTTTCTTTCTTCTTTACTAATAAACGTAAAGATGAACTGATAATCTGCAAAAAACCCATCCACGAAATGGAGAACCAAATACGGTCAAAAGGAATCAAAACTGGGAAATAATCGTAATTATAATGTGTTCCTCCATTAATGTTTCTTTGTGTGGTGCATCTGCAACAGACAAAAACTAGAACCAAGACAGACTCCAAAGTTCTGTTTTTTTGTTCTTGTAAGATTTACTCTCGTGAAGGGTCGTAACGTTCAAAAATGTGTTTTGCATTGGAGCAGTAGCCAAAAAATATGATTATCATGTCAGTTTATTTCGGCCTGTAAAAAAAGAAGGGGTTGTTGGTTTTTTTACTATCCTTCCCGACGTGGCTCCAGAGTAGCTATTACAGTTGCAGTTTTATGCTCAAGTGCTGAAGTTTTTTGTAGCAAAAACCTTTTAAACATTTCTGGTGGATACAAGACACTTGGCAGTGGCCAAAAAACTTTTGCTCATCGGTCATCCGTCAAACAACCCTTCAGCTTTTTTTCCTGTTTGGATAAGCCAACAAAAAAAACATATTTCTTCCAGTAGCAGTTAGGGTGTAAAATACATATCTTTTGCTGGATAAGTATTCACGTTTTTTGTGCTTCTGTGCGCAATGTAATAAAAACAGAAAAACTTATTTTGCTGATGGTGATCTTGTGTGCGTGTGTGTAAAACTCAACTGACTTTGGTGCATGTGAACAAACAACGATTTTACGCACTCGCCCGTCACTCTCATCAAGACTCATCAACTATCTGCTTTTTTTTCCTGAGCGTCTTGTCCATTGTCTATTTTCTCATGTTCGTTGTCTTGAAGGAGAAAAGATAAGTCATTGTACTGGGCAAGATTTTCAGAATCTTGATGGGATATATTTTTGCGTGAGTGCGAGTGAATGTGCCACTCGGCCTCGTCACACTGGACTGGTTCCCCCTTGTTAGTTTGTTACCCTTTTTTCCTTAATGTGGAACAAGCCATTTCTCAGAGCAAATTTGATTAGAACAGGTGAAAAAAGTGTTTTCTTTCTTTGGAATAGGACCGGTGGTGATGGTGCTTTGTTTAAATAACTCAAGCGAGAAGCCTCTTGAAAATTTTTTTGCTCTACTTGGATATCTTTTTCTTTAAAAAAACCGGATGTCGTTCTTATGATTAAACACTATCTTGGTTTTGTGACGGCATTTGGTGAACCTGGGTATTTAAGGAAAAAAGAGCGGATGGAATGAGCTTGTTATGGATTCTCTCACACGATGTAGAGTAATATTCTTTTTTCATTCATGAAGTGTTTCACTGACTTATCTTTCTAATCGCATACCTGTAATATTAGACGCTTTCTCAAACAGGAAATGACATTCAACTGAATGCGTGTGCATTAAGAAAGAAAGGAAACCGGTATAAAAAAGTGAAGCCACCCTTGAAAAAGTAAGAAACATGGGTAAAACCAGTGTCTATACTTGCTGGGATGTTATTTCAATGGGAAACTAACATTATTCTCCAGGTGTCATTCAAAATTTACATGACAAAGTGTTATAGTGTACCCGGCAGTAAAGTCAGTTTACCCTAAGACGTTACAAAGGACAGTTTCAATTAAATCTTCAATTGTTTTAAAGAATTATGTAAGAATTTATTCGCAAAAATGATTAGTACTTTCAAGCTTGTAATTTTTTGTTGCAAAAATAGTATTTCCGACTAATGAATAAAAATTGTAGACAAAATTAACATTGCACGTAAACCTCTCCCAATTACACACCTGCCGCAGTACCTAACAGGGGTAACCTTACAAAGGAAGTATCTCACACAGGTTGAAGGGCCTAGCCTTTTGTTTAATTGTGAGAAACGTTGAATCGCACTCGCTACATACCTGAAGAAATGAAATACTATGTGTGCTGAAACATTATATAACTGAAAGTTTTCAGTGTATTTTGTGTGTCTAAATACACCCCTTCCCCGTAAGACATGCTGTCAACTTTATAATAAAAAGGATACCTTCAACAACTATCGAAAATTGGATTGGAGTTAATTATAAAAAGGTAACTAACTGTGTTCGCCTCGCCACAATTAAAATACTATTTCATCTGATTATACTTATAAATGATTACTCGCGTAGAACGTAAATAATAGTGCTTGCTTGTTACAATTCCTCTTTGAATTGTGCTTGCCTACTACGTAAGCATTTGTGTAAAACGGAAGAGAAAATGGAGTTGTCGCATTGTTACAAGTCCTCCTCCGAAGCAGAACGCTGCTAATAAAAGTTTTCTAAAAATATGTTTAGCGTTTTCTTTAAAACTGCTCAACCATTCCAAGTCAGAGGATCAAAAGGAGTGACAAAACAAAAAAAAAGCTACATTTTTATCATTCTTTGATTGACTTATCATTCTAAAATGCGCTCAGGTTGCATCTTTCATGCGGAGAAAACAGAAATCCGTAAGAAATATATATTCAAGCCAAGGATCTTGTTCAAATTTGGAAACGGTTTAGGTGTCAAATACAAAAAAAAGGATGAATACATAATGAGATCTTCTCAAGCGTATCTATTTCAAAAAATAACATGCAGGGCTACAAATCTGCTCCCAATTGACTGAGCTATTCTAGTTTAAAAAAAGAAATTAAATGTATTGTTGACTATTTTTTTTATTATTAAAAACCGCCTTGTTGAACTACTCGCCAAAAAAGAGTTCCCTTCGAGAATGAAATAAGGTAATGAGAGGCATACGCTCACAATGGGGGGAACTGCCAAAAAGCTCTGAGGGCAGGAGGCTATTAATTTTTATCATTTAGCTGAGCAGTTAATACACTTTTTGGAGATCATTATCTTAAATGTTAATGTTCGTAGAAAGAAACATGCATAGCTTTAAAATGCACATTTCTTGGCCAGATTTGACCAAGTGAGGTGCAGTAGCTAAAAAATTAAAATATTTTCTTAAAAGGAACCTTAGTTCTTGCTCAACCAACACCCACACAAGAAATTTTTTTACTGTCGTGAGCTATATAGCTTATTTCATCCTATTTTTTAACTAATGACGTGTTCTTCTGTGAAATATATATTCAAAACAAAAGCCTATTAATAGACCTACATAATATTATATCTCTTCGTGGCAGTGTGAAAGTTGTTCTCCGCCTTTTTGTATAGCTTCTTTATTCAATTGAAATGAAATGAATACTAGTCTTTCGAATGAGTGAATGACTGTGCGCACCACGGATTGGGATAACTGTTCGTTAAACTCTCAACTTAATCGTAATGAATTGCATAATCTGTCAGTATGAAAAAGATAATAAGTTTTTTAAACGATTGTAGATGGGCATAGAAAACTATTGAAAATGCATCATACTGCCTATTAAACACGATTTTTAAGAATTGCAAGCTGGTTAAACTTAATAACTACCTGGTTTATCGACACTCTTGCATTTTAAATAGTTTTTAATAGTAAGCTTGATCTTCCTTTGGATGCACACAGTTAAAAGAGTTAATTAAAAGTTAGATCTCGATTTAATTGGTGAACTTGTACAAAACGCGGACTGATAGTGATAATGAGGAAATGATATGAAGGCAAAGAGTGCGATCATTATTCACTAGGATTACATTTTTGATAAAGATAAAAATTCAAATTACACGTGTATTTTATTAAAATATAGTGTGTCGTAACTTGAAGACAAGGCTGACAAGCATTAAATTATGTGTCTATTTGATCTGCACACTATTTCGGCAACACATTTTTTTTCTTGAAATTCTAAACAAAATGTATGAGTTCAATACTGTCCACAAGACGGATATCATTTTTAGCAGCGTATTTTAATGTCAGTCCTGTCAATTATGAGTGGCATTGTTTGTGGCTAAAAAATCGCAAGTTAACGCCATCACTGCGAAAAGCAAATACCTACAAAATAAAGTCGCTTACTGACATAGGTATTACCTCACACATCACACCGTCTGTGGCTCCTTGTCACATTTTTCCACGTGTAACGGCTAATAATCCATTGAAATTGTATCGCAATAATTA
>VICI01003244.1:0-13817 GCA_019593645.1 Akabosia matsudoensis | reverse complement strand
ATCCCGTGACGTCCCATGTACTCGACATTGCACGTGGCAAACCAGCTCCAGGCGTAAAAATTACATTTTCCAAAAAGAAAGGCGAAGACTTCGTTGTTGTTAAGGAGCAGTAAGTACAAAAACAAATATGTTCGTTCCAATTAATTCTATCATGTTTTCCTTTTATGCAATACTATTAATTTTAATTTTTCAATGAAACTAGAGCGACAAATGCTGATGGTCGTGTAGGAAACCTTATTTCTGCTGAGGAATTCACACCAGGAGCTTATAAACTCAGGTTCGACACACTCGCCTACTACCAAACCCTCGGGGAAAAGACGTTTTACCCTCATATCGAAGTTGTCTTCCAAATTGAAGCTGCTCAGGAGCACTACCACGTTCCTATTCTTCTTAGCGCCTATGGTTACTCAACCTACAGGGGTAGTTAAATGCCAATAACTCTATGTTCTAGAAAACTGCATGAAAAATTATTTCGTGAAAAAATGCAATAAAAAAATTTAAAAATAAAAAATCAACGACATGCCCAGTCTGAAATGTGAATGGGAATATCTTGAATTACCTCAATACCTACAGCATGGCATTGTCTGTCATCAATTGAATTCCAAGAATACTACCTAGAACTATGAACCATACGAAAATAATTAATATTAATCGGCATCATACATGCGCACGCATTTTCCGGCAATCCGAAACTCGTTTTAGCAACACGACAAATTTCTTTTTACATTCCTTTCCATTACTACAACATGTTGGTCACTCTATTTGCTCTAGCTCTAATCAGTTACATAGCGGACACGTCATATATTACCCGATACCGTAGTAATTTGGCTCTATATTCAGGTTTAACAGTTACCCATAAAAGTGTTCTTTACTCTGATATTCAAGCCAATGACTGGGCAAACTTGAGCGATGTAGCTTCAAGAGGGGGCTTGCGTAAGAAAGGATTAATCTGTGGATTTGGAACTGGAGCGTAAAGATTTTTAGCTTTTAAAGCGAGTTAATTTTTGTTCATGATCTTTGACACATCAACAAAATTTTATATTGTTTCAGCTGGCTGGCACATCCTGGGGTTTCATATACAAGTGGCTCAAATAGCACCAATTATAACACGCTACTCATCGGCGAAACTTGTATTCCTGCCGATAACGTAGAATCAGTTCAGGCTTTGTCGCCTAGAAACAAGGAGCCCTTAGGCTTGATAACCTTTACAAATACGTATTTCAATGCCCGCGGCATTTGGCTCACACCGGGAACTGAATCTATAAAAGACGTTAACTCGTTTATCTGCCCGGCAGACTATGCCGATGAGTGGACTGTCGAAGGAACCGATGCTTCATTTTGTGTTATTCGGCCGAAGGAAATGATAAGCAGTGGAGTTTGCATTATGTCCGACATTCCCACTCAGCTCAGCATCACAAACGCCACAGTGAAGCACAACTGTACCCCTGAGGCAAGGTCAGCCAAGTCGGTAACGATGCAAACATGTTTCTCGGCGTACGGAGCGTACAAACTTCACACAAATTGTAATTTTTGAAACCTTATGTATTTTTTCTAACTTCCTCAGAACGACGTCAAAATCTAGCAAAAAGTCTAACTAAATCATGTTTTCAATTTTTCAGTCTTGCCGCTATTTCAAATGAAGCAGATTTGTGACGACACAGCGGATGAAGGTCATAAAACAGGCTTTTTCAGGATCATGGACGCTTGGAGCTACCGCGTGGACAAGGACAGGCAAGGCGAGTTTATTCCCAAAGGTGTTGACCCATTCGAATCAGATCCTAACAAGGATAGCAAGATAACTGTGTTGGAAAAGTTTTTTGAAATATTTAAACTTGGATGTCCGCTCATGGATCCAATTTACTATAATTTGCTCCGATTTATGTATCTGACCCACTTGAAAAACGGGAATAAGCATGATTTTACCCCGGGATTGAGTTGGGAAACTGCAGCGTCAAAAATGACAGAGTGTTTGAAGGAGAGAAACATTGGCTCGCCAACAACGGTCAAGGAAATATTTAGCGACGGGGAAAAATGCCTGGGAAGATCTGTTTACGATGGGTTCCCTCCGGAGGAAGTTGCCAAAAAGTATATGGACCATACTGCAGACATGTTCATCTCTGGCGAGAGATTTGACCAGGTCATCGAGCAAATTTGGCTGATGCTGAGTTACGTGTCTCCGTACTGCTCTACCTTTACGTCGCCCTTTGACAATTTTTGGACGGATTTTACGGATTTGTTCAGAAGAGCTTTTTTAGTTCCGGTTCAGGATCAATGGTTGGCACCTGGAGAATGGCATACTTACTATGACTACATATTTGCTGGACATCCACTCGAGCGTGGTCGACGTCATATTATCTCGTGTGTGAGATACATTCTGAACCGTACCACAAAATATTTTCCGATTGATCGACCGTCTGCACTGGTCAAAGAGTTTGTGATCAAAGTAGATAACAGAACGACACCAAATCCGTTACTATAAATTATCTGTGGATTATTTTCTGAATTTCAAAATAGATCTATTTTACAACAAAAAATTACTTTTAAAAAATTATTTTTTAAATGAATGCTGAAGACAATCATATTTTCATTTAGCCTATTATTTTAAGCATTCAAAGTTAGAAACAATGGATACACAAGCATATTCCATTTAAAAAATTATTTTTTAAATGAATGCTGAAGACAATCATATTTTCATTTAGCCTATTATTTTAAGCATTCAAAGTTAGAAACAATGGATACACAAGCATATATTCCATTCCAAGAACTCAAGAGCTGCTTTCAAATGGGGCAGCAAACAAACAGCGAGAGACAATCTAGTCTTGGCTAACATTTTCAAAACCTTCTTGACAAAATAACGCCTAGGACTAGCCTCAGTTTTTAAAATGTATTTGATGCAGCTGTCACTCCTTGGTCTATTAATTTTCGAAATCATATCCAAAATTGATTTGAGTCTTGTCACCAGACACGTTTTCGACGGGATTCTTTATGAAGACTTCGCCTCAGACGCAGACAATGTCCGCTACTCCTGGTCAGTGAGGAGGTTCTGGTCACAGCTAGAAAATGTAACGCTTTCTTATGGCATCGGAGATAAGGCTATGTTTTGTACAAGGGGTGACCTTGGCTTGTAAGCCTCGCCAAATCTACAAAAATTTGCAATAATTTAACAAAAATTAAACAGAATCATGTAAATTCATTTATAGGTGGTTCCTATATGAGCAGCCAGAGTTCAAGTTTGGGAACAATCACAAACTACTATTTATCTATGGCGAGTACTGCGTCCCAGTTGATGCCGTGAACTCGATTCAACCCATTATCCCTCTGTACACTAATTTGAAGATGAACAAATCAGTGACGACCTTCAATGATTCCTACTTCCAGACTGAAAAAGGAAATTCTAGTATTTTAACGGGTCCTTTTAAATCGTTAGTGTTTTCTGGTCAAGGAACCTGGGCTATTGATGTAGATGGTAAGAAAACGTGCCTGGTTATCCAGCGCCCTGGAGATGTTTGTTTATTGGAAGACCTGAAGAATACATTCGAGATGAAAAGCGACGAAGTTACAATTACACCGGACTGCACGCCCGGAGAGGGCATGGAAGTATACTGGCTGCAGAATTGCTATGGTCCCGGTTACCACGAACTTACGTATGATTTAGGTAAGAAGCTGTACAGTCAGTTGCAATTCAACACACATGGCAAGTTACTTGTCGAGCTTTCATACCCTGCCAATGGTAATCGACTGAAAAAATGATAAACGTCTGCACGGCACTGTAGTGTTACAAAAGTGTTGTCACTTCATATAAAATTTAGAATATAACATACAGTATAAAGTTTTGAAATATAATAGCGCTAACTCCTGAAATTCTTTGGTTGCTGTAGAGTTTAATCTTCCCACAATGAAGGAAATCTGCACCACAGACTATGACGAAAACGACCCGAAGAAAGTCAAGTTCGTCAAGGTTGTCAATATTTGGAAAAACCGAATAACAACGCCAAATCTGACACTAAACCAACACGACCCGAGGACGAGAGACCGTTTCGACGTTTTGTCTGCAATGCCACGTATAATGGCAAGAACTTGTCCACGGACGAATATCCGATTTCTGGAAGCAGTCCAGGAAATCTACAGCCTTCATGTTAAAAAAGGTGAAATATGGAACAAGGACGTACTTCCTGATGGTACTGTTATTGAAAAGAGTTATCCAAAGTGGGCGAATGCAAAAAAGTGGATTTTGAGCTGTGAAGAGAAAGGAGTAAGCAGCGTTGAACTGGTACGATTATCAAATTTTTAGTAATAACATTTCCGTTTTTTCAGGAAATTATTGAATCAGTTGCGGGATGTCGGCCTGTGAACGTAAGCGAGATGAAGGATGAGCGTGAAGCTGAAATCATTGACAGCTTTCTGAATGGAGAAAAATATGACTATGTCATTGAAACAATGTGGTTGCTTATTAACTATGTTTCAATTTACTGCAATAGTCAGCTTGGATTTAAGAACAATGATTGGGTCATATACCCGCATTTGTTCAAACGTGACTTTTTATATGTCGTGCAGGGAGCATGGTAGCAAAACGTTTTTTTACCCAATTTAAAAACATGTAATATTGTCCTCTGACAACATTATTTTGGTAAATAGGAAGAATCCAGGAAAATACGCGTACTATTATCCCCTAATGTTTCACGGCTTCGATATGGACGAAGAAAAAAAGCATATGATTGGGTGCGTTCAGTCAATGATGATTGAAACGCCGTACTACGATCCCCTCTCAAGGTCTCCGGTATTCTACTCACAGCCTAGTTTAGTCGAAACGACCACTGAGGCCCAGCCCAGAAGGAAACGAATGAATGACCTTGACTACATTTTGTCGAGCGATGAAAGTGTCAGGAAAAACATTATTGGCGAGGAAGACTTACAATCTTCCGAGGCCGGTTCAAGGTCAAAGTTGACTACAAAACGACCCCAAGAGTCTGTAACACTGCGTTCGAAATCTGGCAAGCATATTGCAAATCTGAAGGTAACTCCTGGTCCTGCCATCGAACCACGATCCGCGAAAACAAAATCTGTTGCCTCGACGTCTGCAAGTGTTCTGAAGGAGTCCTCACAAGTTACGCCAACTTCTGCGCCCAAAACGACGAAACGAAAGGGGAAAAAGGGTAAGAAACATGGAAAGCAATTGATTAGGAAAACTGGTATTTTCCAGCAAACTGACGTAAAACCTGTCACTGGTCATGGAGTAAGCAGCACAACGACAGACAATCCTTAGGAGTTTGTATCTGAGGCAACTTCATCGAGGTGCGAAAATTGTTGACTTTGCTAACATTTTGTGTACATACCACGAATGAGTCAAGAAGTACTATGATGGAACCGTTTTTATTATAACAATATAAACTTTCGTTCCTGTTATCTGTGAACATGTTTATTCAGGAAATTATGCTAATATTGTTTTACAAAATAAAACTATGAAAATTTTCGAAATTTATGTTTGTTGACCTATTCCATTTGTTGTGTTAAATGAAAATTTTCTGTATAAAAGTACACTAGCGCTTCAACGCTGTGGGATTCCATGGATATTTTGGCAGTCATTTGATGAATTTTGGACCCTTGGATGATATCTTCAGTTCCAACTTAGTCGGTTAACTTCTGTCGCCCGAGACCGAAACCACCTCCTCCTGCTCCAAGGAAAGTTGACTCGAAGAAGCTCAATATGACCACCATAAGAAGCAGCGGAATCTTCGGTTTAATGTTCATTTTCTTGGTACAACTGGGCGCCAATCTCTTACAAGATGGAAATCTTTGAGGGTTTGCGTCTTACACCAAACAATACATCTGCGAGACACAAACTGCGATGGTAATGAAATCTTCAAAATAATGAAACATTTAATGAGCTATTTTTTTACCAAGCACCGTAAAAAGATATTATCTCTTTTTGTAGAACATTTCTTTAATCAGCGTTTCTTCCCCATTGTCAATAGCGACCTCAGTATGCCTCTTATCACTCCTTTGACGTAAAGAAACTGCGTCATTCGTCCAATCACAAATGTTGTCCCATAATGGATTAATACAAGCCTGCACGACTTTCCAAACTTGGTCATCTCCTTTGCTTCTTGTTGATTGCTCCAACAATGTACGTTCCAAGAATGAACCGTCTTCCGACCACGAATAAACATGTATTTGCCAAACTGAAGCACAAGAATCCATACACATATCGCTCCCCAAGATAGAGTCAGAATTGACACCTTAACTAGCGGACTAAGTCTGTCCCAGTATGTGATTAGCACTGAATGGCCAAATATTGGTAAAATCATAGAATATGAATGACCAACCAATAAAGTCGGACCAGCAAAGCACCACAAATTGGCGTTTAAAACTTGCAACTTTCTGTACGTGACTGAGAGACATTTTGATTCTCTTAAAGTTGGACAACTTTCATACCTCTGGGGACCTAGACGTAATTGCGTCGTTATCCATGTGATATAAATTAAGAATATGGTAAAGAGAGAAATTAAAATCAAAATATGGATTGCGGAAGCTATAATCAGGTAAATCTGAGCTATCGTCAGCAGAAAACCCCACGGAATGTATACATAGTATTGATCGGGAATTGCTCCGCTAGGGAAAAATGGCGCCCTTGGATGACTCAAACAATAAGAGACAATCAAGACTCCAGTTGAGGATACAAATGAGAAAATTGCAAAAACGAGTGTTTCAACAACTATGTTGATTTTACCCAAGCCCGGTGAAACATTAGGGATGAATGTGTCTGAAATAGTGAAAGAAATTAATCACAAAGCCTTTAAATCAATGAAAAACAAACCTTCGACAATACTTTCCAGTACGTTTCAAGATGTTCAGCAAGTGTCACGACATTAGTCGTTTGGGCCTCTTAATCGTAGTGACAGCTGCATAATACCGTGAGGTACACGGGATTTTAAGAGCACTTGCCTTTAAAGTCATGGACGAAAACGAAGAATCCGTTTATGACGTATACGATGTTTTTTGGATTAAAAACAAGACACGTGTGAAGACCAATGCTTAAAACTCCTGCCAGCCAGAAAACAATCATCAGGTTGTAAGCTTCCAGATTTCCTTGTCGATAAAGCTTGGCAATGGATGGAGTAACGGTTAAGCACCATATCCAGATTAATACGTAGGTTATGTAAGTTCTCCGCATGTGACGAGGTTCGGATGAAACACAAAACTTTTTGGATTTAAAGTCGAAGGCTATCGCTTGAGAGCCAAAGTTTAGACCAAGCCTGAACACAATGTGAATGAATTTGTACAACCGTTCACTGATCATGGCGCCGCGTCATTTAGAATTTAAAATCGAGAATAGATTTTTCAATCGATAAGAGTCTATTTGCCCGTGTCAAAACAATTTTCGGTGCTGTTTTATTGGCGAAATACCCCTGAAGAATGCTCGGCGTATATTTCTGGCAACTGATAGAAATAGTTCGCTTTAATGAAACGAGTTACTGTCTACTAGTTATATAACGCCGGTATGTACTTTAACTCCAATCTTGGGACTGTATCCACTGAGACTGGTATGTCTTGTCGCTTGCCGTATACATATACATATTATATTTTGTTATTGGTACAATAAGGGTTAATTTTTGTGTAAATTGGAAAGGGGAAGTAATGGGGAACTCATTTAGGGAAGTAGACTTATTTAAGCAAGGTTGCAATCATAGATTGACTAATAAGTTATGTAGATAGGAAAACAAGCTTGATTGCTGGATATACGTTTTTTGCTTTACTTAACCGAAGCTTGCTCTGACGTATCCATGTTGTTATTACATTAACGATTTTTTGTTTGAAAAAAAATATTTTGAAAGAAGTTGGCTTGCGTTTACTGCGACTACAAACTACTGTTTTCAGTATCCATGAAACCTTATTTTAAAATATTTTCAAACTGGTAACTCTGACGTATTTGTTTAGGTAAATTTTTAAGACAAGGAATGCAAGCCTTGGGACGAGCATTAGTTTCAATAAGGTCCTTCAAAGCACTTAAAGCTATTTTGTAATCAAACCAGGTGACCATTTAATTTATGCTTCGTCGAAGGGCATGACTTATTGCATTTAATTGTGTCCAATTTGTCCTTTTTTTGTCAAATGCATTAAGTTGAAAGTCAAAATACAGTATTAGTAAGTAGTGAAAGCTGTTTTATAAAATCTTCTTGGTTTTCTGTCCGTCTGGCTGTATCTGCGAATTCTCAAGAATAGCTTATCGTTCTAGCTTAAAACTTTGACCACATTATTTTTTACCATCAACAATTCTATGGTGTCAACGATGAGCATTCACGTCACGTCGTCATGTTAACGAGTTACAGGGTGACCAAAGTTGACGACAATGCTTCGCAAATGGAAAAAATATTCTTGAATCAGTGTTTCAACAAATCTTGCGGAACCGACGAGCCAACTTCTGTGACTATGAAATGACCATGGTCATGGAACAAGCACTGCACCAAAAACTGTTGCAGAGGTCCGAAAATTGTTGACTTTGGTAATACTTTGTGCATATATGAATATGAGTAAAGTAGTACTATGATGGAACCGTTTTATAAGAATCATATAAACTTTCGTTCCTGTTATCGGTGAACATGTTTATTCAGGAAATTATGCTAATATTTCTTTTGACAAACAAATTATAAAATTTTTCTAAAATTGTGTTTGTTGACCTATTCCATTCGCTGCGTTAAATAAATGAACTACGTGTGCAAAATACACTAGCAGTTCGACGCGGTGGGATTCCATGGATGTGTTTGCAGCCAGTGGATTAATTTTGGACCCCAGGATGAACACTTTAGTCCGAAACCTACGATTATTTGACGGTTAACTTCTGTCGCCCGAAGCCACCTCCTCCTCCTCCAAGGAAAGTTGACTCGAAGAAGCTCAATATGACCGCCATTAGAAGCAGCGGAATCTTCGGTGCAATGTTCATTTTCTTGGTACAACTGGGAGCCAATCTTTTACAGAATGGAAATCTTTGAGGTTTTGCGTATTACACGAGACTACTTCTTTCTTAACAAGACAAAGTACGACACTCAAGAAATAATCAAATTAGGCCACTAAATATAAATAAAAATAAAAACTTTATCGACAACTGTTTGGCATTATCTCTTTTTGCAGAACATTTCTTTAATCAACGTCTCCTCCCCATTGTCAATAGCGACCTCAGTATGCCTCTTATCACTCCTTTGACGAAAAGAAACTGCGTCATTCGTCCAATCACAAACGTTGTCCCATAATGGATCAATACAAGCCTGCACGACTTTCCAAACTTGGTCATCTCCTTTGCTTCTTGCTTATTGCTCCAGCAATGTACGTTCCAAGAATGAATCGTCTTCCGACCGCGAATAAACATGTATTTGCCAAACTGAAGCACTAGAATCCATACGCATATCGCTCCCCAGGATATAATTAGTATTGACACCTTAACTAGCGGACTTAGTCTCTCCCAGTAAGTGATCAATACTGAATGACCAAATATTGGTAAAAGCATAGCAAATGAATGGCCGAACAATAGAGTTGGACCGGCAAAGCACCACAAATTGGCGTTCAAAACTTGCAGCTTTCTGTACGTAACTGTGAGACACCTTGATTCTCTCAAAACTGAACAACTTTCATACTTACGACGGCCCAGCCGTAATTGCATCGTTAATATCCATGTTATATAAATCAAAAATATTGTGAAGAGAGTCATTACAATCAAAATTTGAATTATACTCGCTATAATCAGGTAAATTTGAAGTATTGACAGCATAAAACCCCATGGAACATATGTATAGTACTGGTCGGGGATAGCTCCGCTCGGAAAAAATCGCGCCCTTGGATGAGTGAAGCAATATAATGTAAGCAAAACACCAGCTGAAGATACGAATGAGAAAATTACAAAAACGAATGTGTCCACACATTGGTTAATTTTGGATGAATTTGGTGAAAAATTGGGCATATATTTCTCTGAAAATGATAAGCAAAATATATTACAGAAAAGTTTCAATGAATTCGAAACTAATTTAATCGATGCTTAGCAATATCTTAGCAAGTGTCACTTATGGTCGTATGACTTAAACGCCATTCTTAAAAGTAAGTTTGTTAAGATGTAACCTTAAAATTTTCCAAGCGACTTTCAGGCCTCTTTAGCCTTTAGTGACACTTGCTAAGTATCTCGGACCGTTGTGGACGGTGCACTTGCCTTGCAAGTCCTGGACGAAAACGAAGAATCCGTTTACGACGTAAACGATGTTATGCGGGTTAAAGACAAGACATGTGTGAATTCCCATGCTAAGATCTCCTGCCAGCCAGAAAACAATCATCAGGTTGTAAGCTTCCAAATTTCCTTGTCGATATAGCTTGGCAATGGATGGAGTAACGGTGAAGCACCATATCCAGATGGATATGTAGGTTGTGTAA
The DNA here is from genome assembly GCA_019593645.1 of Akabosia matsudoensis. Classification (NCBI taxonomy): domain Eukaryota; kingdom Metazoa; phylum Arthropoda; class Collembola; order Entomobryomorpha; family Paronellidae; genus Akabosia; species Akabosia matsudoensis. The sequence goes on along the minus strand of VICI01003244.1, from coordinate 3,407 downwards.
GTTCTCCGCATATGATGAGGATCAGGAGAAACACAAAACATTTTGGATTTAAAGTCGAAGGCTACCACCTGAGAGCCAAAGGTCAGACCCAGAGAAAACAAGATGTTAAGAAATTTGTATAACCGTTCACTTATCATTACAACGCGTCACTTGGAGTTTAAAATAAAACTTAGGTTTTGTAAAGAATAAGAGGGTATATAAATAAGGGCCTATGGCAAAAAAATTGTTTACTGTTCTGTCAGCAAACAACTTCCGTAAAATACTCGGCGTATATTTCTGAAAATATTGATGACTGATCTACAGACAGTTCGTTTTAATAAGACGAGTTAATTCTACCAGTTATATATTGCCGGTAAAGTTTTTACTCTAAACTTGAGGCGATTTTCACTGAAACTGGCTTTTCGAGTCGCTTGCCTTATATATTGTCTTTGTGGTATTATTACAGGTAATTTTAGTGCAGAACTGGAGAGAGAAAGTAATAACGAACTCTTGAGTAAAGTATACGTGTTTGAGGTAAAGCAAGGTTTCGATAATGTCTGTGAAAGTAGTTAAAGCTTATTTGTAATAAAACCCAATAACCTTTTAATTTAAATGCTAAGGCAAAGGACAGTACATGTTGCACCTAACTTTCACCAATTTGCCCTTGTAATGTCAGATGATTTAGGCAGAAAGTCAAAGTATATAGGGATGAAATACCAAAAATCAGTGCGGTTAACTTCCCAAATCATCGGCTCAGTGCAAAGAAAGCTCAACTCCACTTTACAGTGTAATTTGAGTAAATTTATTGTTCAATATTACAACAATTCACCAAAAATTGTGATGAGACCATGATATATTTATTGTAGAAGCGTTTACTTAGGACTTTTTAGCTTGGAAAATTGGCCAAAATTGGATTCAAATACTTAGAAGAACCATTCCCGAAGCATTCGAAGGCAATTTTTGCTCGAGGTCAGAAAATATAAAAAAGAAACGTGAAAATGTCCTAAAGCTATTAGCTAGCACCACACTAGCACCTGCGTGCCTGCATGTAGCTCTCACCCAACATTGCACATTATGCGTGGCTATAGCGGCAGGTCGTCGTGGATATCCAGTACTTACCTTGCTTGGACACATATCACGAATAAGGTGACGCAAAAGCTGAAAAACTTAAACAAAATACTGGCCTTAATAGTGTGTTCCGTCTGGAAATTAAAGTGACAAATTCTAAACTTACTCCTGCCAAAAACGAAAATGTTATTGTAAATCTGTTACTCCCTCGAATCCCGATGTTTTTCATGACCATTTCATGTAGAACTAGGCTGGCTTCATCAGCTGGAGCTGCTTTCAAATGATCGCCTTTCATCAGCCAGTCTCGTAAACATTCCATCTGATGACAAATATCCGCACAGAGATACAACGTTGTGATGTTCAAAACATAAAACAACAAATGGTGAAACCTTTGAAACTCTTCTGTTGCAAACATGACGAGTTTAAAGGCCGTCGAGTAGTACAGCAAATCATCTGATAAGCACCAGATAACCTGGCATCCCAAGGCTTCATTGATTGAATCAGAAACGTTTTGAATTGCTTGAAAGTTTAGATATAATGACCGCCAGTACTCATAATTCGCACTGAAATCTTGCAAGTTTTCTATTGGCATCACTTTGACGGCCATGACCTTGTCAAAAATTAGCTCTGGCTTGATTAACCGACTTGGCATATGTCTACGGACATCCTTGTTCAATGATTTTGCAAGAGTCCAAAGCGTCAAGGCTGCATAAAGTATGCAGAGGTCACAGAGAACATCCATGATATTTCTTTCCGCCTGGCCGAGTACCATAAGACCACCTAGTAAAATATTCGGTGGAGTGAGGTGAATTTGCTCGACGTCGGTTGCGTTTTTACTTTGGAACAGAAATGTGAACTTTCCAAGTGCAACGTATTTTGCTAGCCAATTGTCAAACTTGAATCCAAAGCCACCTAGCAAGGCTCCATGCCCGTATCCAAACATTGTCATCAAAATCAGATCTACTGAGAAAAATGCGAAAACTGCTGCCGCTAAATATTTGCTGGACACCTGAAAATGTTAAGTAGCACCTGTTTCGAACAAATTTTGACTGATACTTCTAAATAAATGCTCTAATATACTTACGAACGTAATATGAACCCTAAGGCTTCCGTCTTGAACGATACTATTAAATATTTTGAGATATTTCGAGCTTCTCGTCCAAAATCGTTTTTGCGTCATGATTTTATGCAGGGATGTACACACGGATTGACCAAGGTAAAAGTAAGGGACCGGACTATTATCAAGAATAGACAGATCAGGAGGCAGTCGCATTCGAAAGTCGGCCAAGAGTTGAAACCATTGAAGAATTTGAAGCAACGCACAGATCATCTGAAATTACGTCACAAATGTGGTGTAGAAGTTATTTGATCTTATTGAAATCTATTTTATCTTTTATAAAAACTTACCTTCTGCGGTTTCCACGTTTTGAGTGAGTAGGAATTAGACTTAGGACCATTGTAGGTCACACGAAATGGGCATGAACCAGTGTAGTAAGAATAGTTAAAATAAAAGCTATAAAGCTTCAACAGTTTGATTCTATCATTCTCAGTATAGTTCATTTTAATTTTGGAGAACCTCTCTCAGCCATTTGTAGTTTACTGGGAAATATATTGCTCGGCGCATGTACCTAGGCAAGAATTCAAATCCGATTATGTGAGCTAACAATTGATGTGCTATGGTCCCCTGTAGAAAATATTTTGTCACGAAAAGTTATTATGAATATTTTATCCTTTGCTCGTGTGATAAAGGCTAAAATTAATATACTTGATTTCGTAAATATTTTTGGCTATAAACGCTTACAAAGTTTATTTCAAAAGCGAAAATTGATCAGTCGTAATGCAAATATAATATGCATCCGAATCTGGAATGAATGTCGTTCCAATTAAAGTCCCAGCTAATGGCATGTTTGTATTCCGATATTATCAGATATTTAATATTTTTGGCTTCCAGGTCGTTATTTTATGTACGCCATACCTTGCACGAGCCTAATCAAATATGCAAACATAACTTTTATCGCCTAGGATCAGGATCAGCACGAGCTTGCGTATTGTTATGTGAATAATATGTTTTCCGGTCAAACGCAAGTTTGAAGTTATCTAACACACCTAATTGCAATATATATTCATGAAAATAAAATCATATACAAATATGGAGCTCTAGGCATTTATTTAGAGAAAACAAAGTCGACAGTGTTACAATTATATGTAGGTTTACTTTGAGATTTGCTGATAGCTTATTTCCTCTGAACCATACACTTACTGTTGGATTATGTCATAGAGTACGGCGGGCAACACGCCGCCTCTTAAATCATTGTAAGTGCAGTCGAGCAGTCTAGCTGCACGTTCAGTTTAGTTCGTCT
>VICI01003243.1:0-13817 GCA_019593645.1 Akabosia matsudoensis | reverse complement strand
AAAGTTTGCCAATTTACGAACACTTAAAACCGTTTAAAATCATCGATAACTAGCTACAATTAAGAGCTACCGAGAGTTTATAATTTATTCTAGCGTTATAAATAGAGTAAACAAAGTGTAAAAATTACTTAATGGTTTACATTTTGTTTTTGCGTGTAATAGAAAACTTTGTAAGCATCATGTATTTTGTTAGTTAAGCAATACTGTAACCTTCCCCCTCACCCCAATGATTTTTGGACTGGTATAAAAAGCTCTGTTCATCACTAACACATTTGCACGTTAATGCTGAAACAAAAAATAAAGCGTAAACACGATTCTTGTTACTTTGTGTGCTTCATTTTGCGAATAATAAAATAATAATTTCTTGGAACTATGTCTGGATTTGTAGTAAGTTTCCAAATCCGAATTCATTGTATCTAAAATCATTATTTTTATTGCAAAAAAGTAACTCAAATTAATTCCACAGATTCGCCTAGCTCTTGTGGTCCTTGCCCTTGCCATCATTGGCAACTGCTCCACTGCCCCAGTCCCGGGTCCAGCGTCCCTGGTCAAAGGCAATGGCGGAGGAGCAAATATCGAAGAAGCTGAACCCCCATTAGACCTTGGTGTTGTTGATGACTACTGTCCCTGCCGGCTCCGTCCTAGGTCGTGTACGAAGAGAAGCAGCAGTGAAGCGAGGTCAAAATCGGTACAACCGAAACAAAGACATTCTTCGCGATTATTAAGCGATTCAAGGAGACGAAAACGAATCATTTTGTGAGCCCGATAGCCAATTAGTCCAATTTTTGTTTACTTGACCCGACCCTTTCCAATAAATTATTTTAAATAATGGTAACTTATATCGAGTTTTACTTTGTTCACGCATTTTTTTTCATCACATGCATTGCCAGTTTGTAGTCCAGCTATACCAAACCAACAAACAAAACTTTTAGCAATCCACCCTCGTCCATCCGAGGGAAACCGGTTTAGACTTTCTTAATAGAAATATCAACCCGTGTCTGTTTTTGTTTTGAAGAAACCTTTTCAACGCAAAAAATACATGTAACTATTCATTAACTAAATTAGATTATCATTGGCAATCATGAGCAAATGTCGGAATATCGTTATAACTGGAGCCAATCGGGGCATTGGCCTAGAGCTGGTTAAACAGTTGCTCAGTCAGTTTAATCCTGACAATATTTTCGCAACTTACCGTGACTCTGCATCTTCCAAGGTAAAAATGAATTAGTGAACGGTATTTTCGTGTAAAAAGTTCTACCAAAAATGGCATGTTTTATTTATTTTAGGATCTCTTAGACTTGGCTTCACAAAACCCAAAAGTGCATCCAATCATACTGGGTAAGCTCCAAGCATAATGTAAACAATATACACAGGATTTTAATCAATCATTGATTGATTCAATGTAGACGTCCGTAAATCGGAAAAATATGGAGTGGTTGTTTCCCAAGTTGAATGGATCACAGGAGACGCCGGCGTAAACCTGTTGATCAACAACTTATGGAGAGGTTGTTTCCCAAGTTGAAAGTATCACAGGAGACGCCGGCGTAAACTTGTTGATCAACAACTCTGGCGTTTACAACAAAGAGCAAAACACACTTGAAGATCTTACCAAAGAGGATATCATGTACCACTTCGAGGTGAACACGATTGCTCCAATCATGATTACCCAGGTTAGCTTTAGCAGGATTATATTAGTATTTTTCTGTTATGGAAATCGTTATAAAATATGAAAGAGAAACCTATTATGTTCTAGGCATTCCTTCCGCTGTTGGAAAAAGGGAGTAAATCAGGCTCCGGACCACTTGGAATAAGCAGAGCTGCAGTTGTTCAAGTCAGCTCTACGATGGGGTCAATCGGTGATAACACTAGCGGTGGGTCATACAGTTATAGAATGAGCAAGGTAACATATATTTACCTACAGATAAGGTCTCGCAAAAATCACTTCTTCTCATCCGTTTGGCTAAATCATTTTTTGCTTCCACAGACAGCTTTAAATCAAGCGTCTAAAAACATGAGCATGGATTTGCTAGGCAAGGGTATCTTGACCCTGCCTTTGCATCCTGGGTGGGTTAGAACTGACATGGGTACGTAAGCAGTTCGGGTCGCTGTTTTAGCGCATAATTTCATATAAAAGGACCGTGTATCTAAAAGGAAGATTTTTGTTTCTTGAATTTAGGTGGATCTCATGCTCTTATCTCAACTGAACAGAGTGTTTCAGGGATTTTAAGCGTTCTTGAAGGCCTGAATGAAGGAAATAATGGACACTTTATCAGATTCGATGGGAAAGAGGCAATATGGTGAAATTTTCATGTGCCGAATGTGTACCTATTATCGCTTCATTAAATTGGAATTGTATCGAAATACATTGAAAATGGGAGTAATAAAACTACAGTCAGTATACAAGGTATATGCTGTAAAGTTCATTTATTCAGTTGATAAAACGCTACACGTTACAGAAGGCTTTTTTTTGCATTCTATTTCCTCCTACAAAATATACCATACAAATGACGAAAGAAGCTATTGCGTGGAAGCTCTTCCGGGTTTACCCTTGAACTTTTCTTGATTCGCTGATACCACGTGCGTCTAGTTTACTCCCTTCATGGTTTGCGTGTTCACATGAACCCAAATTCAAATTTTTCCTGAATGTAATATAAAATCCACCAAGTAAGATATCTAAATAATAATTAAACGTTTAATACACATTCAATATACGTGTAATAATGGGTATCACGCAGGTTTTATTCCATTATTACAACATCCGTGTTTACTTTCGCGTTAACATTTTTCCTTAAAATTTATCCATAATTATAATTATAACTTAACTTATGTAGCAGAGCGTACACCCAAGTTCACGAATCTGGCTTAAATCTTGAGTATGAATACAGTCTGGAGAATGACCTCCAGTGCCATTTTTTATTCTATAACCATCGGGTCTTTCTGTGACCTAGCACCTTTCACTAAAAAATAGGCAAATTTTCGCTCGCGTGGCTATAAGTCATGATATGAAGCTTGATAAATCATTTAATTTCATAATGAAAAAACAAAACCACAATGAATATCTGATGGAGGGAGCATTAAACACCTAGCTATTTGTATTTTTATAGGTATTTTGCGGTATATGCTTTACTTTCTTTGTTTAAAGTCAGTTTTGTCACGTACAACATGTACGGGGAGTAGAGAAAAGATTGTGTGTTTATTAGCCAAAAGAAAGTTACAGGTTTGCTTTGGGTTACTCTTTGTAAGCCATGTTGTGCTGTTGCTGCCACTTTCTTTTGTTAATCGCAGCTTTCCCCGACAAATAAGGAGTAGAATATGCCTATGCTATCGGTAATCTTGTATTTTTAATCTACTATTTTACTTTTACGTATTAACATATAAAAATGGTAACCTAAGACGAATAAGCAAACGAGCAACTACCTTCGAGAGGTTCAAACAGTGTTTCGGTGTCGAGATGTCGAGACGCATATAAAGTCGTTGCTGCTGTTATTTTGAAACGGAAGTTGATGTATCCTGAAAACGTACATACATACAAGTGAATAATGTATTTAGAATTAATTTGTGACCAAGATTCATTCAAATTTCTGAGTGACTATTTTTCCAAGACTTTACAATGATCGTTCCTCCGGGAATTTTGAAAAATAATAAAGTTCATATTGTACCTCTTGTGGCAGAGGTTCTTCCAATAGATGGTAATGGACAACTTTTTATCCTCATAACTTTTAAAGGTGACCTTAGGCGTGTAGAATTGTGTTTTATGCGCATAAACTATTCCTACAGGGAACGCACCAAAATATGACAGTGGACGGAAAAACTCGGCCACTATCAGTTTCATTGCAAAATCAGCGAGTATGGTACCAGTCCCAGATCCTGTCCAAGAGGAGAACTCAAAAAGGCTCAAACGTAAGTTGAAATTCGTCAATTTTAAAAATACCTGACGCAACTTTTTTTATCATTAAAAAAATGTCTTATATGTCGCATTTCAAGTATCCGAATACGAACTGGACGAGGATATGGAAGCTCTTGCCGATAGAAATATCATTTTCGTTCGCCAACTACCCCAAGACTTAGAACGTGAGTAAAAACTGTATCTCTGTCTTTGACGTGTCAGGTCGCCTCAAGCTTAGATTTTGATTTTCTTTACTTCCATTAGCGCAAGGCACTTAACCTTTCTTTGTATTTTATTCATAATCATTAATCGTAGTGTAGAACCAATATTATATTCATCTTGCAGGCTTACATCTTGTGCGGTTATGTACGTTTTCAGGATACATCAACGTTCCCAACAAATACCAAGTGGTCAACAGTCGTGGGGAGACAATTTTCGATGTCATCGAGACGACTGACGGGATCACCCGAAGGCTGTTCAGAAGAGACCAACCGTTTACTATGCGAATGATCAACAGCTATGGCGAGTATATCTGCGAGCTAATTGGTGACCCTGGAATAGGTGGCCTTGGCGCGGTATGACACTATTCACGTCTTTAAAACCGCTAAAACGATACCCACCACGTTTTAAATCCAATTTTAAACACATAATCGATCATTCATATTCCATATAAGTCCTTTACAATTATATTTGTCGCTTTAGGCGCATAATCCATATGAGTTTCACGCAAAGTTTTTCTGTTAATATATTTTTTTTGTAGTACGTCAAGCTGAGAAGGGAATCGACAAATTTAGGAAAAGTAGTTCAAGTAAACCCGTTCTTTGCTTGTTGTAACTGTACCCCAAAGTATCAAGTGCACGACGGGAAAGGCAAGCTTGTCTCGAGAATCAAAGGTCAAAGAGGGGGACTCAAGGGATGTGTCTTTTCGGATGACTTTCACGTGTACTCAGCCAGTGGGAAAGCCTCTCTTGTGGGAAGTATTAGTCGACAAACGAAAGCAATTTGCTTGGAAGACTACAGCCAAGCGGATACTTATGCTTTGAGCTTTCAAGATGCTCAAATGGACCGTATAGAAAAGGCGTTACTAATTGCAGCTGTGATAATGCTGGTAATATTTTAACACAGCTATTTCCATGTTCTTCCCGGATGAATGAACTTTTTTCTATGTGCATCACATGAGAACTGCAAAAAAAGTGCAATAATTTTATTATTATTGGATTTTTATCGCAGGACTTTCAATTTTTCGAAGGCAGAGAAGGCAGTGACCTGTGGAAAGTTGGTGTGTGCTGCCTTATCGTTGTACTAGTTGGATTGATTGTGGCTGGTATTGCCGTCTGGATTATTTCAGCAAGTGCCAAATAACTCAAACTAAAAACCCATGACCTTTTCAATATCGTTTTTCTATAAAAAAAATACCTTTACCAAATCGTTCATATCAAATGTCATCAAAATTTTAAGATGTGTTTTTTTCTCTTTTTTACACAAAAAATGTTAGCGTATTTCATTGATAGAATTGTTTTTTATTCTCTCTCGGTAATTCATAGTGAAATAAAAGCCATTTTTTTCTCTTGCATTTGTAACCGTATCACGCGGAAGTGGGATGCAAGAGTAACGAAAACTTGTCATAAAATTAAAACACGTCAATACTCTAGCTGGTTAATTCGGTCTATATACTCAATCAATTCGTCGGAAGTGGCAGGACAATCGGGATATGTAGCGTGACAAGAATTTTCATACATGATTTTCCCCTGCAGATTAGTTGTTGTTGTTTCATTTTTGTAGAAGGGTTGGCTTTGAGCAGGAGTAGTGGCAAAGGTTTCGGCCTGAGATCCTATCTTAATTGCTTCTATGTAAGGTTGTAAGCCTGGACTTATGTCAGCACTACCATTTCCTCCGTCGTCTTTTCCAGTACCATGAGAAGGCTGGGACGCTAGGCTGCAGTAAAAAAATAACAAGTTTGTTTAGCGACACGCGATATACACTTTACATTCTTGTGCAATCGATCTTTGCCCACAAGGAAAAGAGCACAAATGAATTTAAAACTTTTGCTTTATGTTTAATGTGTGAAAAATATGTACGCGACTTACCCTACGAGCGTTTTCAGCATTAAACGGGTCGTTGGAGGGAGCTTGTTCTTGTCGTACTTTCCGCATTTGACCTTGGACTGTAGCTCGCAGAGGGCTCGAAATCCGCACTTGTTTTTGTCTAGCTTTGTGTATAGCTGTTGGTTTATAAATTTTCAATTGTAAAGTTATAAATCAAATTTTTCACGTCATAAACTCAAGCATTAATGTGTTCTAGAAACGAGGTCAGTTTTGTTTTAAAAGCTGATTTACAATTAATAACTTGTAGCCAATTTCCTTTGTCGCAAGTGCAACATGTGGGGGAACAGAGGTATGTGAGTTATGAGTCCGTCGTTTTGACCTCGACCTTCTTCCAGCGTTTACAGTCCCTTCCCAGAACTCGGTTAAATTGATCGGGAAAATTCCAACCATGGCTAAGACGCTTACCTGTGTAAGTGTTTTTGAATAAAGTCTTGCATTTTAATGCATGGTTCATTTCAAGCTAAAATTGATAAGGCTTTTGCATAATGACCTCTATAAATATTACCTGGACAAGGACAAATGCCAAAAATACACTTTCAAACTGGGATAAATGAAAAAACCAGTTCCACGACTGGATAACTGAAACGTTAGATATAACAGCGGCAGCTTTGTCTTGTAGACCTAGTATGAAAAGTAGTACGGATCCGAATTGTGTTAACGATGAAGGATTTCCGGTCATGAGAGGATTTAATGAGGCCCCATAAGCCCCCATAGCGGAGCAACTGTCAGTGGAACAGGTGAGATCCATGATTTAATTTGGACTGGCACGAACGTTTTAAAAATGTGTGTGAGAATGTGGTACACTTTACTGAAGAAAAAATGGTAAAGTAAACTAGACTAAGTGTTTTACAAAGTTTTTGCATCGATTAGAACAGTTATGTAGTGTTGAATGTCCTGTTTGGTCAACGGACAGGCAGAGTATCGCTCCTCGCAAATGGTCGAATTATGATAATGAGATGCTGAAACTGAAGATCCAAGTAGAACAGCATTTTCGTAGTCTTTTAATCCATCAAGAACCGCACAATTAGAGACCCGGGTGATACCTGCGGTAGAATAATTAGTGTCGCTACTGCTTAATGAACTTTGCGCATCCGATTCCTTTTTACGTTCACTGGCAAATCTACAAGCAAGAATGTAAAGAAAATTATGTAAATTCCCTTTAAATATTGGAGCTTATAATAAAAGCTTTGAGTAATGTATGACGTCAGTACAATTTAAGAATGTTTAAAAGAGCAAACGTGTCCGCAGGCAATTTCCGGTCGATGGAATGTATGTGCGAGTTTTTTGGTCCTGACATTGCTTCCAGCTCACAAAGTGACAACGGAAAACAGTTCCCGTCATCAAGTTTCTTTAGCACCTGGAGAAAGCAGTTTTGTATGAACTTGTGTGAACAAATCTTTCAATAATACTTAGTGGGGCAATGTAAGATATCTTACCTTAAACAGTGTTTGCGTCAACATTTCACCGTCGCAGTCAAGGTCGTTCACTTTCCCCAACATGCTCCTTTTCCTTCTACGTTTGCGACCGCTCGGGTCTCCCAAAAACCAGTTGTTCACGTTTATCGGTAAAATTTCCAAGTAGCGCAGAAAGCAAATCTATGAGACAATTAAATAATAATTCTATAAATAGCTTTTACTCTTGCGAGTATGTCATGTTGTCGCAACTCAAAATACCTGCAGCATAATTAACCCTAAGAAAACTGTTTCGAACTGTGACAGCTTTAAATACCATGCGTACGATGACTGCACGGTGACGAATGTAATGAAACTTTCAATTGGCTGTATATTGTACTGGAACCCAGATAAAAATGCTAATGTGCTGGCAAGTCCTGATGGATGACCGAAACTACTTAATTTACTCAAACTGCAACCACCGCCAAATGCGTCACACGTCCCTGAAGGGATTAATTCCATGATTAGAAACAATTTACTGTAAAACTGCAGCAAAATTAGCAAATGACGCTCACTGAGAAACTTTCATGTAGTGGTTTGTGGGCTTAACTAGCAATGCGAAGAAAATCATACATTTTTTGTCTGTTACGAAAAAAGTAAGCATGATGCATGTGCAGGCATTCCGAGCCCATTTTCTATTCAATAACGGAACACATTTCAAGCGTGTAACAGTACAATTTAGAATTTATTTTACATGACATGACTGACTGACAATTACCGGCTAAGAGTCAAGTAAAAACAACATAACAACCAACATTTTGCTGAACCACTCAATAATTAGGAGTGCCATACTTCGTCGAGTATTTATTGGGGGCGTCCTGATACGAACCAAAATAGTAGGGCTGTTTATACGACGCCTTATTCTGGTAATGCTTATGACGAATTTTTGGAGATTTGTAGTATGTTTCAGAGACTGGGCAGGATTTGTCATATCCATGACTCCAAAACTGGTCCATGATTCCATTCACGGATTCATAGTCCAGCCGAGTGGCGACTAAAGGCTGAGATTTCCGACTGTATTCATATCCATACGAATCAAGTCCGATGCGACATTTTGCCGGTTTTTGTACAACAGCATAAAGGACGGCTCTGTATCTGGCTGATTTGGAGTCGGATGGAGCAGCTTTAATGGGATTTCTGTAGTTTGCTCGGTAGTAGTCTGGATGTAAAGCACTATAAACTGGAATATGATAGGAAGCATCAACAGGCTCATATGTAGGGCGAGATGTAGCATAGGTCGGATCCGACTGCGAGTACTGAGTAGTATATCCGGAAGAATAAGATCCATAGTTGTCATTTTCTTGAATAACGCAAAATACAGCAGATCCTTGTTCAGCCACACAAGCATCGTAACCTTCCACTCCGATAAAGCAAATTTCTGAAGACCCTGAGGAATAACTGGAGTATGGGCACGGAACTTGCTTTACTTTTGCACGTTTCTGGACCATGGAGAAGTCGTAGCCTTTGTAATACCGCTGATGGTAATGATCTTTTCCACTACCATGTAGACCGTAGCTGTAGCCGCTAGTTCCTTCGTTTTCATAGCCAGGTGCTCCTTCCGGCAATGGATGCTATTTGGAAACAATACATTTATGGCATATTCTTCGCAAACATAAAATCAATTGGCTTAAATGAACAATGGGGTCTCTACTCGAAATTAAAATTTTACCAAACTATCTTGTTCAGTTTTTCACGCTGATCACGAATATCGCTGACTTGTTTTCGGGACAAAGTCTTACTTCCGGTGATGTTCCCTGTCAAAAGTTTATTTTCCTAAGGGTACCCCCTTAGGTTATTAATAAGAAGTCTTAGAAATGTCCAATAAACTGGGAAATTAGATTTTATTGAGGGCCTCCGTATAGGATGCAAGATGTTGTAGCGCGCGAAGAGCGTAGGTTCGGTTGGTGGTTAGGTTTGTGAACTTTTGGAAACGAGGTATAGTACTGGCACAAGCAAGCGTAGGAATAGCGCGCAGCGAAGCTGCGCGTTGTCCCTGTAGCTTGTGCTTCAATTTTTCATTTTCGGTTCGAAGCTCGCAGGTTCGGTTCTTTAGGATTGCAAAAGAGGGGGGAATGAAACAAATATGCAAACACGATTTCAATGGTTTTATCGAAAAGAATAAGATTTCGCAAGTAACAAACGGGGATTCCTTTAGGAAAAAACTTTCGACAGTGAATACGGCAGGAAGTAAGGCTTTGTCCCCAAAAACAAATGCGATATTCGTGATCAGCATGAAGAACTGAACAAGATAGTGTGGTCAAATTTCAATTTCGAGTTGGGACCCCATTGTTCCAATAAATCAAGTACATCTTGTAATAAATAAAGCAACATACATTTTGGAGCTTCGTTATTTCCGAACCGTACCAACCTGCAACCCAGCAAGCTGCGTAGGGTGCGTAGGGATCTTGCTCTTTTCCATAGTAAGTTGAAGGCACGTACGTTTTCGGTAGACATACTGGCTTGATATGAGGGAGCTTATCTGTTGTTTCAAACACAGCTTTGACCACTATTAAATCTGAAGGTTTTTCGGTGTAGCGATTCTTTGAAGAATATCCATAGCCGTATCCGGAATTGTAGCTTTTTTGAGGGGAATACGAAATCACAGGATGTCTCGAACAGATACGGACATCCCTGTCAGCATAGGCCTCATACTCGTTGTAATCTGTTACTATATCCCAGTCTCCTACTCTAATTTGATAATTTTCCAAGCTTTTGTACTCGGAAATACATTTTGACGATGTGAGGATGAGGTTATAGTGGATTAATGTCCCTTGACAGACGACTTTCTGAAATTTAAACAAAAATTACTTTCAAATAGCAGAAATTTGTTTTAAATCACTATAAAAGTACGTTTTTTACATCATTAGCAATTATTAATACGATCCACGGAAATTTTCCAAAAGGAGCAACATCGGCCAGTTCATAGGAATCCTCGCCTTTTCTATACAGCTCAAAATTGGTGTCTGGTATGACTCCACAGTGTGTTGAAGAGTTTAATTCTTGATACTGAATGAGAAATAAGTAAAATGAATGATATATTATGCTCATGCTCACACTTCTTTGACGGTTGGTTAACTTACCGTTATTGCGAGATACTGTTCATATAGAGGGGGCGGTGCTTCATATTGGGGTTGATAGTTGTTACTCTGATAATTTTGCTCAGGATAACTTTCATATCCTGTAAGGGTATATAACATTAGAGGTAATAAATTTAGTTATTATTTAGACAGTTACTAGAAAACTACCTTGAATTGGAGGTGGGAACTCCAACAGAATTAAAATTGAGATTGCACAGCCGTAGCTAAAACGCATCCAGGTTTGAAAGCAACTAGTTTTCCTTTCACTTACTTTCACCACCATTGTAAGGTTTTAAACTGTAAACACAATACTACTTTTTTTTATTCACTAACTGCAACGTGATGGGATCTGAACGTGAGTTCATCGAAACACACCAATACAAAATTATGCAAAGATTTTGGAGCAAGTTAAACTGTGACGGTATCGAGCTGATGGACAACCGAAATAGTAATGAAGCAGTAGATCTGCATCTGCTTGATTATCATTGTAAACATGTAGATGGGTGGAAATTTTTCGTGGACCGCTGAGGCGTATGGTATTCAAGTGCTTATGATTCACGAAGTCCTTCTAATACTGTTCATAAAAATTAGTATTACTCGCCTCTCCCGATAGACCTAATCATGAGAGATATTTGTCGTATATTCTGATGTCCAACTGTGTATTATGCCCCGTTTCAAAGGGTCTTCCATGTTAGAGTTCTTTTGTTAAGTTTTTTTATGTTTCGTGATCAATGTCGAATTAAGATGTAAAAAATATGAGTTGATGGGAAGATGCATGGAAGATGATTTGGCTCAGTCATTAGTGTGTGTGTGTGTGTAGCAGATGGACATGAATCATTTAAACAGAATGAAAATAAAACTTCAAGAGAAACACATCATATAAAATTGAATAAACAACAATAACCGATATTTATTTGCAACAAACCCGATCTTTTAAAGTTTTAAGAAGTGACTAGCTCTAGTAGTAGGATGGTGGGTTAGGAGCGCTATAACTTGGAGCGTATGAAGGCTCATATGAAGGTGGCGAATAGTACGCAGGTGGACTATAGCTCGGGGAATAGCTTGGCTCATACGCGGGGGGTGAATATGGAGCCGGGACAGAATAACCGGAAGGAGCATATGAAGGTTGGTAAGCAGGTGGACTATAGGTCGGGGAATAGCTTGGCTCATATGAAGGTTGGTAAGCAGGTGGACTATAGGTCGGGGAATAGCTTGGCCCATATGAAGGTTGGTAAGCAGGTGGACTATAGGTCGGGGAATAGCTTGGCTCATATGAAGGTTGGTAAGCAGGTGGACTATAGCTCGGGGAATAGCTTGGCTCATACGCGGGGGGTGAATATGAAGCCGGGACAGAATAACCGGAAGGAGCATATGAAGGCTCATATGACGGTGGCGAATAGCTTGGATAACTTGGTTGATAATAGATTTCCGGTTCTGGGTAATAAGTCCGTGGCGCTGGGCAGCTCTTATCGTAAGAGTGAGTCCAGTAGTTATCGATGATTGCATCCACAACTTGTTGCGTAACCTTCGTTGCTCTGATTGGACTGGATTGTTGTGGTTGAGCGTTGTATCCATATCCGTATTGTTGATATGGTGTGCACGTAGTTGTCTCCTGCACGATAGCGTAGAGGACAGCACGACGCCTGTCTCCTTTTGGAGCAGCTGCAGCAACCCTGGAATTAACAGAAAAAAACATGTGATCAGCAAAATTGTTTGACATCGAGATATTCACTTATAATTTTCATTAAAATCGTACTCTACTTACTGAATATCCTTCTTGTAGTAGCTCTGTTCATAACTTGGGTAAGTTGCAGTGTATGGTGCGGGGTTGTATCCGTAGGAATACGATGGCTGATAACCGTAGGAATATGAGGGTTGCCCATAGTACTGGTGTTCGGGAACAATACAGAAGATAGCAGCGCCCTTGTCAGCAACACAAGTGTCCGATCCATATACTCCAACAAAGCAAACTTCCTCGTCTTTGTAGCTGTTGTAGCCATAACCATAAGATGATGATGGAGGGTTGGCACCATATCCTCCATAACTTGGAGGGCAGTAAACCTCCTTGACCGTTGCCTTCCTTGGAATCTTACTCTGGTCAGTGTACTGATAATATTCTTGATAGTACTGAGCCTTGTAACTCGGAGGAGAATAACTAGGTTGATAACCGTATCCGTAGCTGGACTGTGGTTGCACTTCTTGCAATTCAACTGGTGGTGGGTGCTATAAGAGGTGGGAACACATTTTAATAAAATTACTCTGCAAAAGTCAAATTTAGACACAGAAATAGACAGAAAAATACTTACATTCTTCAACTGAGTCGTTGGAGAGCCATACCAACCCACAACATAGCATTCCGATGGTGGGTAGGAATAACTTGAGGATGAGTAAGAGGGTGGTGAGGGCGGTGAAGGGCTATAACTGCTTGGTGAATATGATGTTGGGCTATAACTCGGAGGACTATAGCTTGATGGGGAATAGTAGTACTGTTGGTAGTACTGTGGCAAGCAGATACTGTTGACCTGGGGATACTTGGCAGTAACGTCCTCTGGAAAATCCGTCTCGAGCAGCAGTAACTCTGCGTTGGGACCTCCATAAGAGTAGCTGGATGTGGCAGCGTCGTATGAGACAGGGAAAGATTGACAGATCCTTGTGTTGAAGTTCTTGTAAGGTTCATATTCATTGTAGTTGGTTAGGATGTCCCAGTCTCCAAATCGAACGCGGTAGTTGTCGATAGATCCTTGAATACAAGACTTGGCTGTGAGCACGTACCTCCAGTGAATCAAAACTCCTTGACACACAAAGTTCTGACAAAAGGAGAAAAAAAATTATAAATATCAACAGTTTTCGCTATAAATTTACTTTCAAGCAGCTTCAAATTTTGACTTACATAGTATTCGTCTTCAATGATAGCGATCCATGGGTATTTGCCAAAGGGTGAAACGTCTGAGTTTCCGTACAGTTCGTCGTTAGTTGCAGGAATGATTCCACAAGTGAGCGAAATGTTCTGAGTTTGATACTAAATTTGAAAAAGAAAGCAATCAATCGAGTAATCCGTCCAACTTATCAACAGAGTAAACTTATTTCGCGCAAACTCACACTAATAGCGTCGTAATTATCGTATTCTTGATAATATTGCGGCGCCTGGTAGTATGCTGGTGGTGAGTAACTGTATGACGGTGGACTGTATGAAGGCGGAGAATACGAATAAGAGGGAGGACTGTATGAAGGCGGAGAATACGAATAAGAGGGAGGACTGTATGAAGGTGGAGAATACGAATAAGAGGGAGGACTGTAT